>JAOBRG010394734.1:0-10381 GCA_027574985.1 Umimayanthus nakama | reverse complement strand
GGGACCCGGATGTACTGTCATATGGATTCTATGAGTGGTTTATTTTCCAGTAAAACACTGTTGCCCATATAATAATAAACAATAATAAACAATAAAAAGTAATAATAATGATGATAATGACAATGATAATGATAACGATAATGATAATGATATTGATATTGATAATAATAATAATAATAATAATAATAATAGTAATAATTACAACCTAATGACAATGATAAAAATAAGTTTAAAAAATAAAATAATAATAGTAAAAATATTAAACAGTGTTATGTTGTAATCGACTCCCGATAGCTCGAGCTTTCAGGGAAAATAGAAAGTTTTCGGACGTTTTGAGTTATTGAGGGTAAAATTATATAGAAAATGACCTGAAGGGAAATGGAAATAACTTCGAGTTTGTGGGAGGCTCGATTTGAAGGGGAGAGTTTGAGTTATCGGGAGTCAAGAAAAAAAGTGCTTGACTTTATTACACTATCAGGTAATGTATAGTAACTAACTTTAGCTAACTTATTATAAGTTATTAATTAATAACTAATAATTATCTAAGAATGTATGAAGAACTGGTTATTTAACCCTAGAAGGCATAAGGTAAAAAAATTTATAGAAAGGCATAAGGGGGGCGGGGGTCATTCGGACCCCCCCCCTCCCCCTCAACTTTTGACATCTTTTATCCGATTGACTTGATATTTGGTATATGTAGAGAACTCTTATTGTACTTTCAATTAATTGAAATCACGTGGTGTTTAATTGGTTTCCATGGCAACGAAATCAAAATATTTGACGTCACTGCGGCCGCCATCTTAAATTTGCGAATTTTCAGATTTTCGAATTAAAAACGGAAAATGGTGAGAAAACAACATTTAGGGATCGGAATAAACAAAATTGTAAGAAATAAAGTGAAATTGTCAGTATTTAGGCGCAAATAGTTGCATTTTTAGCAAAAAATTCCACTTTTGTAGGCAACCCGCGGGGCTTCGTGACTTATTATGATGACGTCATCAGTCATGACGTCACTTAATTAGGATCAAGAGATGTGTTAACAAACAAAAAACAGTTGTGGCAAAGCTTTTGGAAATCGGTAAAGGAACAAAAATTTTAAACCAAAAAATCGAGGGGGGTTCAGATAGACCCCCTCCCCGGTTAAGTATTTTAAATATCTCAAAAAAAATGTCGTTTTAGACAGCTAGTGTTACGAACAGCATCCCTCACAGTGTTTCAAGAGAATGAAGTCCTCTGAACACCCCTAAAGGCAGAGTGGATATTCGGTTGCTTGCAAGATCTCTAAGAGGATTAAGTTGTTACAGCATTCCTGCCAATTTGATAGAGCTCAATAAAACTATATTTGCTGTCTGAACAACAATCTGTAGCTTTATGATCTTCACTTCTCTGCCTCCTTTGTCTTAACCACCATGGACCGGTTATTTTAACTAAGTCTGAACCATAACCGATGTTTATCCTTTGTGCACAGGGGTTAGGAACATTAGCTAGATACTGGTTTGAGTTTAACTAATTGTCCGACCTTATCTCGCTTTTGTTTTTTAATTTTAGTGGAAAAACGGGAGACCGCTCAAAAACTGTATAGTTTACCAGTTTCCCGAGAAAAAAATAAAACGTAAAATTGTAGGTGTGATTAGATTTGTAACTGAAATGTTAATTATTATCAAGAGAAGATAATCCTAGGATTGCCAGGCTTAAAACCGCATGCTGATTAACGCGCGCTCGCGGAAAGACCGTTGAGTACCCGTTTCTGTTTTCGCTAACTCCGTAGTGTGTGAGCAGTGTGTGTTATATCATGTAATTGTCAAAATAAGTGCTAAATAAACTGTTGTTGTTGTTGTTGTTGTGTGAGTGGGAAAAAAAATCAAGCTTTAGTTTGTAAGCCGAACAAAGAATCCCGATTCCTGTATTATCTTGCGTTAGGCCGATTATTAAAGGATCAGTCTTTCTTTGTCCACATTCAAAGTGTTTGACAGTAGCATTTTTGCCTTGTTTTTGTTTTTTTTTCAACAACAATTAGAGAGCAGGACAAGAGGACTACTCCACGAATGATTACGTATTTCTTGCCTTTTTCCACACATACAGATTTCTAAGGTTTTGTAATCCTTCAAATGCATTAGATTCAAGCCATAATAACAAATTGTTGTTTAAGAACCTTGAAGGTAATTAAATGTAGAAGGTATTAATATCATTTATTTATAAACAGTAGATTTTATTGTGGTCAATAAAACTTTTGCAATTAAAAAGCTTTTTTTCTTTATTTTATTTATTTGGTTTACTTCCATTGCTTCTTAGTTTTTCTAAGGGAAGAGAAGTGATGTATCAAATCCTCTTAATTTAGCTTAATACTTAATTATCGATTGACTCGAAACTTTGTATGTACATAGCAAACCTGGTCATGGGTACTATTAAACCAATAATTTATTCTACTCCAATTGCCAATAATCAGTTAACTTATGTCATGCACGCTCTTGGGTACAAAAGTAACAAAATCTAAACAGTTCTTGTGAAGACATAGCCAGTGATATATACTACACAAATCAAACGCAGTAGTATTTAAGTATTTTATACCTAAGTATTTGTATCGTGCTTTTAGTTTGAGAACATAATTAAAACCGATTTTGCAAACGCATTTGTGGATTTATATGGGATTTGTATGGAAGGCCTTGACTTGGGCTATAAACTGACTTGAAGGTCAACCTAAAGCTTGACAGTAGTACAGCACTCGTCCAAATCTGTTGTACGCCTCAAGTATTTTAGGAAAATAACAATTGATATAATAAGAGAACAAAAATTGGGAAATTTATTTATTTTTCTTTCACCCTTCTTCTCAGGATGGGCAACCGCCCCCTTCCCCAACCCCCACCAGCCCCTTAACGGATATCTAGAATGACAATGAAAATTATGAAATGATGAAACGCGGCAAAAGTGGAAATCCGAAGGGAGAGAGGGGAATGTTGTAACAACTCCCCCTCCTTAAAGAGAGGGTTAAAACTAGAGTAACTTTAATACTTACAACATAAGAACACTGCGAAGTCCTTTGAAAGCGTTTCTCTCGAGTCTCGTAATGCTGTTATAACCTAAATACCTAAAAAGAAGAAAAAACTACTCAACAATTTAAATATTTTGTTGTTTACCATTAAACTGCAAACTCAATCTAATTGACGCCCTATCTCTTTTAAACCCCCCACCCCCTTAAATAAGCTTACTACTAACTATTTTATACTTACAAACTTTCGGTTTTCTGGAGTCCATCAAACGCTTTGGACTCAAGCAACGATAAAGAGTTGTTGTTTAAAAACCTGAACAATAAAAAACGAAGAAAAAAATTATTTCTAAGGGTTTCTACCATCTATAAGATAATACCGCACCAAAGGTATTCTATCTTCGGTTGGCTTTAGTTTGTTTTTATGATATACACTACAATTCAACCTGGTGGTGGTGGTGGGGTGGTGGTAGGGGGGGGGATATGGATGGAGTTAGGAGGGCACCCTCACTTTTAAGTTTTGTGACTTTCCCTGCCATATCATCACAAATATTTTGATGTTTATCTTAGTGCCATAGCTTTATTCCGTTACCACTATAACAATAATTCCACATACAAAAGTACTATGATTCAAACACTATTGTCTGAATCATTCCGTATATAGGCAAGTTAAGGTTTATAAATTCACCTGCAATTAAAAGACGAGAAGTTACGCTAAAAATAGCTTAAAAAATTTAAAATAATACTTTAACTGTCCTAACGTTTCGGTTGACTTTTCATGGGAAATTGATTTTAAAATATCCTTAAATTGAAAGACATTCGTTGGCGACTATGAAAACTGTTCAAGGAGGCAGTCAAGAATTTACCTAATAAGCAAATGCAGTTTTAACCTCAGATCCAGCGGGTTTTGAATGTTAGTTCCTCTTTTAATTAGAAAAGGTTATATTGTTAAAAGTTTTGAGTCATAAACATTTTTGGCATGGAGGTCGTTTAATTACATACTATAATGTTTTAGCAAAACCACATGTCAAAAATAAACTCGAAACACTCTTATTGGCTTATTGAAAACAACGCTTCCAAGTATTTTTAAAATTTGACGATTCACTAAGTATTAACTAGAAGGTTACCTGTTATATATATATATGATATAGTTTATAAATATCAGAACTGAATATAGGCGAAACAGCTATCCTTGTTGCTTTCCGGACTGTAGTTGTCCAGGTTAAGCAAGCTGTACGAGTGCATACATGGTTTTGGCCAATTGGTGTGGCCCTGAATTCAGTTCTGATTATAGCTTTTATGTTTTAGTTTATTGTGAAAATTTACCGTAATTCATAAAAGCACTTAGTTAATTCATCACATCTTGTTTTTAAACGTTAAATAAACTTAATCCTCGAGACTAGACTGTGTATCCCCGTGTGTCTCCCGTACTACCAAAATTCGACGGTTATCCAAGTTATCGCGCGTGCGTAAAGTAGACACGTCCTCCCGTGATACCTCTATTCTCGTACCCAGATACCCGCGGCTTACGGCCGAACAAAGGAATCTGGCCGCATTGTTATACTGGTAACGGAAATCGAAAACTTGCTTCACAACTAACTAGTATTTAATTGCTTTAACACCTCAGAAAAGTTATAAATCAAGAGCATGAAACCGTAGACAGAGACTTAAAAAATGTTACTAACAGTGTCTGAAGAGAGCCAAGCTCGTCAAACAATCCTGACGGCAGAACTGAGATGTTATTTTGCCAAAGATTTCTAAAACGTATGAAGAAGTGCTTATACTAACTGTTCAAACGTCTGAAAGAATCAAATGTCGTTTTAGAATCTGTTATGAAGAGCAGCACTCACAGTGTTTCAAGAGAGTGAAGCCCTCTGAACAGTCCTAAAGGCAGAGTTGATAATCGATTGTTTGTAAGATCTCTAAATGGATTGAGTTATGGATTACATCTTTTCACGATTGTCTGGATATTTCGTCGGTCAAATTGGCAAAGAAACAAATAAAACATCTATGAGGAAAATATCGATGCATACGTGCAGGAACTTTAACTACCCGTTTTCCCTTTCTTGTTCGTTTTTATTATCTATATATGATCTACTCGTTTCTATTTTCTTTATGTTATTGTCGTAGTGTCCGAGTGACAAAACATATATAACATAAAGTTTTAGTTCTAGAACCAAATAAAGATTTAGGACTCATATTCCGATGTTCACATTTTTGACAAATAACGAGCTTAATTTTTTACGCCATGCTATGCGTATTTTTTGCAACATAAACTGTCATTTCACCAGCATTTCTCTACAATTGTCTCTATAACTGCGGACACGTTAGACGATTTTATACGCCGATCGGGGCGACTTTGATCGCTGAGACGATCGTATATAAGTGTATAAAATTGGCCAGTGTTGGCGGACTAGATGGACTAGCGGCGACACTTTCAGAACTGTGCATTGCGTATTCAATCGCTGATATCTGGCATGCGAAACTGATAGTGGCGGTTTTAACGCCAGTCGCTGCGACCAGCGAATTTGCTATCACAGTATGTTACACACTGGGTAATCTTCGCTAATCGATCCGATCGGCGTCCAAAATCGCCTAGTTTCTGCCCGTAATAAGGGATCAGTCTTTCCTTGTCCAGTATCAAAACTTTTGACGCTAGCATTTTTGTCTAAATTTTGTTTTGTCAACAAATTATATAGCTAGCCATGATGGCCAAATATGTGAGTGAGCACATACTTCTTCCCTTCTTCTATACTTACAGTTTTCTAACGTTTTGTAATCCTTCAAACACGTTCAACTCAAGCCATGTTAACAAATTGTTGTTTAAGTACCTTAAAGGTAATTTAATGTAGAAGGTATTAATATTATTTATTTAATGTAGATTTTATTGTGGTCAATAAAACTTTTGCAACTAAAAAGCTTTTTTTCTTATTTTATTAATTCGGTATACTTCCATCGCTTCTTAGTCTTTCTAAGGAGGGAGAAGTGATGTGTCAAATCCCCTAAATTTCGCTTCTTAACTAATTATCGATTGACCTGGGTACTATTAAACCAATAAATTGTTCTACTCAAATTGCCAATAATCAGTTAACTTATGTCATGCACGCTTTTGGGTACAAAAGTAACAAAATCTAAACAGTTCTTGTGAAGACATAGCCAGTAATATATACTACACAAATCAAACGCAGTAGTATTTAAGTATTTTATACCTAAGTATTTGTATCGTGCTTTTAGTTTGAGAACAAAATTAAAACCGATTTTGCAAACGCATTTGTGGATTTATAGAGGACTTGTACGAAAAGTGTGGACTTGCGCTATAAACTGACTTGGAGATTAAGCTAAAGCTTGACAGTAGTACAGCACTCGTCTAAATCTATTTTACGTCTCAAATATTTTAGAAAAATAACAGCTGTGATAAAAAGGCAAATTAAGAAAACAAAAATTGGGAAATTTATTTGGTTTTTTTCACTCCTTCTTCTCAGGACCCCATCCCCGCCAACACCCCAACGGGTATCTATAGAATGAAAATCTTAGCAAAGATGAAAAACGACATTAGTGGAAATCCGAAGGGAGGAAGGGGAATGTTGTAACAACTCCCCCTCCTTAAGAGAGGATTAAAATATGAATAACTTTAATATTTACAACATAAGAACACTGCGAAGTCCTTTGAAAGTGTTTCTCTTGAGTTTCGTGATGCTGTTATAACCTAAATACCTAAGAAAGAACAAAAAAGAACTCAACGATTTAAGTATTTTAGTCAGTCTAATTGAAGCCCTATCTGTTTTAAACGCCCCCCCCACACCCCCTTTAATGAGCTTAGTTCTAACTATCTTCTACTTACAATTTTTCAGTTTTCTGAAGTCCATCAAACGCTTTTGACTCAAGCAACGATAAGGAGTTGTTGTTTAAGAACCTGAACAATAAAAAGCGAAGAAAAATCTATAAGACAATACCGCACCAAAGGTATTCTATCTTCTGGTTGGCTTTAGTTTGTTTTTCTGATATACACTACAATTCAACCTGGTGGTGGTAGTGGTGGGGAGGTGGTAGTGGTGGGGTGGTGGTAGGGGGGGTGGTGGTAGGGGGGGGCTAGGGATGAAGTTAAGAGGTCACCCTCACTTTTAAGTTTTGTGACTTTCCCTGCCATATCATCACAAATATTTTGATGTTTATCTTAGTGCCATAGCTTTATTCCGTTACCATGATAACAATAATTCCACATACAAAAGTACTATGATTCAAACACTATTGTCTGAATCATTCCGTATAAAGGCAAATTAAGGTTTGTAAATTCACCTGCAATTAAAAGACGAGAAGTTACGCTAAAGATATAATTTAGAAAAATTAACAATACTTCAAATGTCCTAATGTTTCGGTTGACTTTTCATAGGAAATTTATATTAAAAGACGTACATTAAAGATTAAACTGTTCAAGGAGGCAATCAAGAATTTACCTAAGAAACAAATGCAGTTTTAACCTCAGATCCAGCGCGTTTTGAATGTTAGTTCATTTTTAAAGAGGCTTTAACAACTGAACTGTTAAAAGGTTTTAATCATAAACGTTTTTGACACTGAGGTTGTTTAATTACATATTATAACGTTTTAGCAAAATCATATGTCAAAAATAAACTCAAAACACTTTTATGGGCTTATTGCAAATAACGCTTCCAAGTATTTTTAATATTTGAAGATTCACTTTAATAGTTTTAAAGGTTAATTGTTACATATATGATATAGTTTTTTAAAAGTATCAGAACTGAATATAATCGAAATAACTGTCCTTGGTTGCTTTCCGGACTGTAGCTGCCCAAGTGCGTACATGGTTTTGGACAATCGGTGTGGCCCTGCATTCAGTTCTGATTATAGTTTTTATGCAGTCTATTAGCCATTTAATTATTGTGAAAATTTACTGTAATTCAATAAAACGCTTAGTTACATCTTGTTTTGAACGTTAAATGAACTTATTTCGCGAGACTGGACCATGTACCCCCGTGTATCTCCCGTACTACCAAAATTCGACGGTTATGCAAGTTATTGCGCGTGCGTAGAGTAGACGCGTCCTCCTCTCCTACCTAGATCCCACGCGGCTTACGGCCAAACAAAGGACTCTGGTCGCTAACGAAAATCTGCGAAAGCGGACTTTTTGTTTGTTTGTTTCACAAGTAAACAGTATTTAATTGCTTTAACATCTCAGAAAAAAAATTATAAGTCAAGAGCATGAAAACCAGAGAATTAAAAAATGTTACTAACAGTGTCTGAAGAGAACCAAGCTCGTCAAACAATCCTGACGGCAGAACTAAGATGTTGTTTTGCCAAAGAAGTCTAAAACGTATGAAGTGCTTGTATTAACTATTTATATGTCTGAAAAAATAAAAGATCGGTTTAGAATGTGTTTTGAAGAGCAGCACTGCACTTACAGTGTTTCAAGAGAGTGAAGCCCTCTGAACAGTCCTAAAGGCAGAGTTGATAATCGATTGTTTGTAAGATCCCTAAATGGTTAAATAATAATAATTAATTAATTATTTATTTTTAGTCGATAAAGTTGGGGAGGTCGCCCTCATCCCGACCAAGGGCTCATGTTAGGAGCGCTCGACCTACTCCTATCGACAAGTGTGTGGGCTCAGTTTTTAGTCCCCGATAGAACCTTCAGAGACTAGACCAACGGCTTAACGTCCCTGTCCACGGACGGTGTGTCGAAAGAAGGTCGCCCAAAGTTCAGCCCTCGACCACGCCGGGGATTAAAACCGGGACCTTCTGGTTGGTAGTCAGAGATCTTTCCAAGTGCGCCAACCTCTCACACACAAGTTGTCGGTGGATTACATCTTGTCACAATTGTCTGGACATTCCATCGGGCAAATTGAAAAGAACAAATAAAACATCTATAAGCAAAATACCGACGAAACCATACTTACAGGAACTTTAACTTACCGTTTTCCCTTTCTTGATCATATTTATTATCTATACAATATCAACTCGCTTCTATTTTCTTTGTATACTATTGTCGTAGTGTCCGAGTGACAAAACATAACATAAAATTTTTATTTAGATACCTAATGAAGACTAAGGATGTTCACGTTTTTGACAAACAACGAGCTTGAATTTTTCACGCCATGTTATGCGTATTTTTATGCAACATAAATGTCATTTCGCCAGCTTTTCTCTTTAACTGCGGACACGTTAGGCGATTTTTTACACCGATCGGGGCGACTTTGATCGCTGAAACAAACATATAAGCGTATAAAAAGGTCTAATGTTGGCAGGCTAAATGGACTACTCGGCGACAATTTCCAAACTGTGCATTACGTATTTTATCGCTAATATCTGGCATGCGAGACTGATTAAAGCGGTTTTATATGCCAGTCGCTGCGATCAGCGAATTTGCTATCGCATTATGTTGCACACTGGGTAAGTTTCGCCAATCGATCCGATCGGCGTCCAAAATCGCCTAGTCTCTGCCTGTAATTAGGGATCAGTCTTTCCTTGTCCAGTATCGAAACTTTTGACACTAGCGTTTTTGTCTAAATTTTGTTTTGTCAACAAATTGCAGAGCTAGCCCTGATGGCCAAATATGTGAGTGAGCACATACTTCTTCCCTTCTTCTATACTTACAGTTTTCTAACGTTTTGTAATCCTTCAAACACATTCAACTCAAGCCATGTTAACAAATTGTTGTTCAAGAACCTTGACAGTAAAAATAAAAGCAATTATTAATGTCAATTAGAGTGCTAAGAATTTATTATGGTATGTAGAACTTTTGAAACTAGGATTCCTTTTCCTTAGATTGAGATCGGGCGATGCAAATCTTTCTATAGAACAAGTTATTTTTTGAACTGAAACTATTGGTATACACTCGTTTTCCACAGGTGTAATATTTGGAAAAAGTCTGGGTGCTTTTAATTGTTTTGAGGATTTCAACCTCAATGCTCCCTCCCCCCCTCCACCTCCTCCCAAAAAAAAGAACCGAAGCAGAGTTTTCAACCATCCCGGTGTAGGTGACACTGTCTCGACTTTACTTGAAAATCCGGCCGAACTCGACTCGACTTCAGTCTGGACACAAGTAAGTTACTGTAAGAAGAAAATGTCCAATTTTAGGAGCCCTTTTGACACAGTCAAGTGCTGGAAATGGCGTTTTAATGTTCTCCGGCAGAATTGCTGGGGGAGCATACCCCCAAACCCCCCGTAGCACCCCGTGCCTTCGGCGCTCGTTACCAGTTTCCCATACCATTAAGAGTCATCTCGAATAGTTTGAGTTTAATAGTCCGTAGGTTGGACACTCTACGCTATGTATCTTCTGAACTAGCATATCGTGATCATTCAAACGTTAATCATTTGATCCCGCTTTTTGAGGTGGGGTTATAAACCACTCGTCGTGGCGGCCTGTCCTGAGCAAAAGAATCA
>JAOBRG010394723.1:0-10381 GCA_027574985.1 Umimayanthus nakama | reverse complement strand
ATAGCACCGTGAACATGCTTTCTGGCGCCGTTACGCAGACGGACTATATTGACATTTAAAATTAATTGACATGTCCGTCTGCCGCGCAGGCTATTTAATTAGCCGTTCGAACGGTTAATGCAAATATATAAGAAGGTTTGTTTCAGTCAATATCTTGACTTTACATAGTAGTAATAAAAGTAGTAGTAGTAGTAGTAGTAGTAGTAATAATAATAATATAAATAATATAAATAATAATAATAATAATAATAATAATAATAAAAATAATAAATAAAATGGCAATTATTGTTCCAGATCTTTTTATTTATATTGTTGTTATTTTTATTAATGTTACTGTAATAAGAGTAATTAATGTTTCTTCACTTCCCAACACTCAATCATCACAAATGGTTTGATCGATTTTCTCTGAAACATTTTTTTGGTTATCCTTAACTTTTTACTCTCACTCTCTCCTTAGTACAGAAGTCACAGAATATAATCGGTTTAATTAATGTATGTTGAATGACTGTGATAATAATGTATTGTCTATATCAAATGACTCCGGCGGTCACACGCTTTTTTTTATAAGAGCCGGTAACTTTCGGCTCAGGCTGGGCTGTCCTTAATTTTTTGACACTTTCAGCCTCGAACTCTTCTTAAATTGTTCTTATTTCCTGGTATTTTTAACAGTGAATTAGTTGCCCGGAACGACACAAAGAAGTATTTGTTTGAAACTACACATACAGCGCTTGCGGTCGTGACGAGCTTGCTTATCACTCTTCCAGCGCCCGATGGCTATGACCAAGCCGGCTAAGTTCTGACAAGCTTTGTTTTCCTGTACATCTCAATCTGTGTACAAGGATTACAGAAGTTTCTTAACCTTTTCTGATCAAAATTTCAGCCTGGTGATTGTTCTTAGCTTGTTCTTAATTTTTAGGCGAGTCTCAGCCTGGGTGTTCTTATAAAGTTTCTTCTTACAAAAAAAGCGTGCTTCTGAATCTTTTCCAAAATCTTTAAAATAACATGCAAAATTTTCCCAAGCATGTTTATAGATGATTGAAACAAGAAATAAGTGTGTATTGTGTATATCAATACACGTAATTTTTGGAAATGAGCTGGCTGATATGAAAAAAGTACATTTCAAATTTTAAAAAAAAGTTAAAAGCAATAAAAAGTTACGGTAACTCCCAACGGATTCAACCGCCACCGCATCGTTAAGCTGATTATCTGATCTTATGTTAGAACAATAGTTATTGTTACTGTGGCGTAGTTGTTCAAAATTGGAAAAGCATAATTTAAGCATTAGTTGGCATACTTCTATTCATATTATTACTTTGAAAAACGAGTGAATGTATGCAGCATATACTTGAACTGCATAGTGTCACAAATTCCTTAAATACAGGTAGAACAGGACAAAAATAACGTTTTACATTTCGCAGGTGTTGTGAGTTCCTCTAAATATAGGTGGTGTGCGTAGGTTGAGCTGGATTCAACCTACGCTATGTTTTTATTAATACAAACTTTTCGGAAGGTTTAACAAACGTCTTGCAATTGTCTGTCGATCGGATGTGTGGGTGGCGACAAATGAATCAGCAATGCGGAAGGGAGGAAGTTAATTGAGTGCGTGCGAGCTGTCATCCCACACAACCTACGAAAATGTAATGTGCTTGTTGTTCTGTTGTTGCAGTTGTAATATTTACCCTTGAAAAATCTTTGCTGAGACTGATGTACTGTTCTTCGATATAGAATTTTCTAAAAATGGTATTTGTCAACACCAAGCAATGTATATGTAAAACACGATGTTTTTGCGGTTCAAACTGTAGCATTTAGCGCAAGTGATACTTCGTGGTTGGAACCCGAGGAGATATTCTGCTTATTGTAAATATTGTAGTTTTTGCTATAGAGACTTTGTTGTTGCTGTTATTGCCACTGTGCTGTTTTCTTGTGTAATGTATTTATAGCAGCTGAGTGATATTTACATTTACCGGCATTAAGGTTCCGCTACTGAAACTACATAGAATGAGCACTCAAACTCTCATCCTTTCTAAATACAAACAGTTCCTGAGATTCAAATGCATGTTTTTTTATTGGAACTTATTGATACAGGTCGAAAAGGAAGTTCGGATTCCGCTTTCGTAAACGTTTTGCATGCAGGAGAAAACGACCATAAGTTCCAGCAATGCTCCTCTTTAAGCCCAATTTAGGTATACCAGAAGTGTTTTGAGGATAGTGCAAACAATACAATGTACAAGACTAAATATCAATTTTTTTGGCATCCTTACTCTTAGCTCTTGATTCCTTTGCTATGCAAGGTTTTCGATACAGAAGCGTTCAACACTTTGAAAAAATGTTTTGTTCAAACTGCCCATAGAACTTTCTCTTTAAACAGCTCTTCGTGATCAAGAAGTTAAGCAATCGGAAGGCAAGAACCTGTTCCCAAAACAAACTAATATTAACAAGCTCTTCACGTTTTTCATTGATAGTTTTTGTTATGTTGTAGAAACCTTACCTATCGAACTCAAAAAGGAATAGTACAGTTGCTGACTAACTGATTAAGAATGAATCTGCTTTGTCTGATTAATTTTAAAGAGTATTTTGAGAATAAATAGTAACTTTCATGAGTTTCAAACATATACCATTTTGGTTTTACGTTTCCCCACGTCAGTTTACCCACAAAGGATAGTTGACCGACATTTGGTTATGTTATTTTTAGTTTAAAGATATGACACGTATGATTAAATCTAAAAGCTGAATACGCGTGTAAAGCGACCGGAAAAACCTTCGTCTCAATTTCACTATTGAACACAGTTGAAATATCTCGGGCATAATTAGAAATAATTTCTCTTTATCATAATCAGGTTTCACAGAACAATTGTACTGAACGAAAGCTTTAGTTTCGCCAGATAACAAAACAGCAGGTCGTTTTAATAGTCTTTTACTCAAATGAATTGTTGCTAAAAACTGTATATTTGGGACATTTTTCTTTAGATTGCAACCAATATTACGATTATCTATGAATTAAATGATTTTACAAGAAAGAAGAGTAAGGCGCCTTTTGCAATTTCATAAACCAGAATACACTTGTGTCATGGTCAAATTCTACTTGTCAAACTTATTTACTAAAGCTACATGTTTGCAGCGGTTATGTTTAAGTTGAATGTCAGATTGGTTCAGAATAAACACATTTGATCATTTGCATTGGGAATTAAATTTTCTAAGCCTGCACCTGCGCAAAAGCTAATGGGATAACCTAAAAATATTAAGGGTACAACAAATTTCGCTCGGCGCCACACTTGTAACTGCATCGACGACTGAAGCTGGCATAGTTGATGTAAGCTTTTGTGATCTTAGCAAAGTTGTTGGAATCGCTCAGCTATACTTTTCAGTATTCAGTTTGATGCAGAAACTCTTCTTCACTAAGGTCATTCATCCACTTGTATTTTAACTTTTGTAAAGGCTTGTCAAGAACGTAAGGTTTTCTGTTGTGTCTCATCAACAGTTTTTCGTGCAAGATTTTTCCTTTCCGTAATGACTAAAGCTATGCACCACTCCTGAAACTAGCTTCGGTTCTGCCAACCAAGATTTAAGGTTGGTCGTTTGTATATTTTGACAAAAGATACTTCAAAGACTAAATGTACAAAACTGTAATTGGATTCTCCCTTTTTGAGTAAAAACGTCAAACCGTGGAAAAATCTTGATCGACATTTACATACATTAACAAAAACGCAAAATTGGTCAAAATATCAACACTGAACAGGAAAGAAGCATGTGTTAAACCTTTTTACCTCCAATTTGTAATCTACGTAGTGTTTCTTTTTTTGTTACAAAAGCTAAAACGACTGATTGCTCACCTTTAGTAAGGTTTCGTTCCTATTCGGTGTATACTGTAATCATTGAGTCGGGTTTAGGACCATCTCTGCATGAGATGCTTGCTTCAAATTATCTAATACAGGTATCCAGGATTTGAGTGTAGCCCATAGCTAATAGTTCAGAGCCAGAAAGAGTACTTTAGTTTGCGAGCCAAAATACAGCTTTGGTACTTTTTCAATATCACAGTATTATATGTTTGTACAAGCACTCTCGATTTGTTTCAACCAAAACAATGTTAGATTATAACTACACTCATGCAAATAAGAACATGACCAAAAGATTTGTTTTTACAACACTTCTATTTATGTTTCTGGAGCCATCAAGTACAAGAAATGCCGTGAAGAATAGTATAATTTATGATTTTTTGGGTTGTGATAGGGAAGGAAAGTTCACGAGTTATACTGAGGATCTGCCTCGGTAGCTGTTGAAGAAATTTAAGAAACCCACACGTAGCTGCGTACCTAGCTGACAAAGTGAGACTAAAGAATAATTCTGATAAAGTAAACCGGTTCTAACAACTTGCTTTGCGGTTTCAGCATCACTAACAACATGGTTGAAGCAAGCAGAATTGGTTTCGCCTCAGCTTATGCGGCTGCTTTTGTTGTCGCTCTGCTAGGGAATGGTTTTGTAATCCACACTGCTCGTAAGCGACTGCGAAACAAATCTCCTTTCAACATCCTGATTATCAACATGGGTGTCTGCGACATCCTTTGGGCACTGTCCGTCGTGCCATGGAGTATGAAGACACTTTTAGCCTCACGTTTGTGGTCCATAGGCCACGTTTCCTTATTCTTTTGCAAGTTCTATCCCTTTGCTATGTATGTTGCGATAACCGCATCGGTTTCTTCATTGACGCTGATGGCCCTTGACAGATACCTTGCCACTGTGCCCAAGACAAAGAAGCCAATGAGTCGAAAATGTGTTCTAATCGCAGTGTTGATCGTATGGGCTACAGCAATTGCAATCGGGGCACCGCAGTTGTATGCAATGAGGATTGTCCCTTTTATTCGCAAAGGAAAGTCAATCCTTTATTGTATTCCAGTTTGGTCACAAGATCAAGTTGTAGCAAAGACAACTATGGATGTAGAGTTTTATACATTGTTTGTCCTCAATCTCGCCCTGCCAGTGACCGTTATGACAGTTTTGTACTCGAAAATTATCCGATTTCTATGGCTCAGAAAACTGCCTGGGGCTAGAAGCATAAGGAACGAGCGAACTATCTGTAGGCAGAAGCGAAAGGTGGTGCTGATGCTTTTCACAATGGTGATGGTATTCATCGCAGGATGGCTTTCACTCTACGTTTTTTTATTTTTAAAAGCCTACAACCGCAAAAAGTACGAACTTCTGCCAACCGAACTCGTTTGGCTTGTCTACTATTTCGCACATGCCAACTGTGCCATAAACCCTTGTCTCTATCCAATATTCCACAAAGAGTATAGAGACGAACTTTACCGTATATTGCAGAGACGTTTCTCGAGCTGCCGTTGCCTACAATTTGCCGTTCGTTCCGTTTACAGGAGAGTCAGTTTATGCAGAAGAAGGTCATACTCGCTTCGTTCTCCTTCGGACCACAGAAACACACTCGAAGGGGCTCGAAATCGAGCATTCTCGGTTTGGGATTCAGTAACTGCTCTTTCCATCATGACAAGCAGTTTAGAACACGAACGAACAGCTGAACAGAGCATGAGAAAAACAAACTTTGATAGTGCACTGTGAAGAAGAAAGCTAATTTGATGAATGATCCGCCTCCATTAGATGTTTTTAAACACATTTATACTGGAGTTTCCAAAACAGCATACTTGTTTGCAGTTATTCAGTATACAGTGTATAAAAAAAATTGGAAACTGTCTTTTTGATCATCAGCCGGAATATACTATCTAAACCTTTTTGGTTTTTTTAAGTTTGTGCTTAAAAAAGGCCTGGCTAAAAACTCAGACAAATTTTAAAGGCCAAAAAGCTATATTGATTACAGTATTCTTACAAGCTGTAAGTTAAAGGAGACAGTTTTGCACATATGTGTAGTAAGACCTCAAAACCATACTTTTGAAAGTTAGATGTCCCGATCTTTAGTCAATATATCAAGTAAAAGGCCATGTAATACAATCAAGAATATAATCAAGAAAAAAGAAACGTTGCGATTTGGACTGGAACAAGCGGAAGCCATTCGGGCTGATGCGGCGCAATTGACGCGGGAATATTAGTTAAGGTTACCGTTCACCTTGAGCGTTGTTTTCAGTTTTCCTAACGTAACTCCGTTAATACTCATCGGATACCCACAAACCTAATATCAATAGAAAGCTTATAAAATTATCTAAATGATAGTGGAATAATTGTTTAAAAATTTTGATTTATAAACGAATGCGAGCATCATAGTTCAAACTGTTTTTTTCAGTTCTAGACGTCAATGCGGCTGTCAGTTTCAATTTCAACCATGTTTAGTTTGCTCCTGAGATTTAGCACAATTTTTACTCTAATTACGTCCTGGTGAATTTTAATTGAATGAGTTGTTAATATTTTACAGGTATTTGAAGAAAATTTCTTATTTGCAGCGTACAAAACTGCCCTGATTGAGTCATAAAAAATGATTGGAGCGGAATTTCAAAATACGCCAGGACGGTTTTCATTTTCTGCTATTGTTTTATTAACTTGCCAAATTTGACGGCATAAGATTAAAAATCGGGGGAGCATTGATCCTTTGTATTGTCGCAGTTTTAGCCAAAACATGTCCGAGAAATTCACTCCTAAATTACGCCGCACCTCATACAATTTTACTGACTTCCGGTAAAAACTCTCGTTCTTCATATCTCGTAAACTATTAGACATATTTAAAAACATTTTTTTTAATAGAAGCTCATTTAGTGTATTTTTATTTTCTGCAAGAATCATAATTTCGAAATTTTGAACCGTTCCAACGCGAACGGTAGCCTTAAAGCATGGTTCATGAACTCAAAGAACCCATTCTGCAGCACTTTTAACTCTTTCGGTGTAACTCACAAAATGCTATCAGTGTTATTAGAAAATTTTCTATAGTTTTGATGACAGCTCTCTGCGTTCAAAGGGTTTTAACTTTCGGACGACCAAGCCATTTATTGTAACCTGGTAGCATGTTAACGAAGGGGGGAGGGGAGGGGGGTCATCACCATAGATTTTCAAATTGATTGGAAATAAAAGATCAAGCTTTGGCAGGCACGCTGCTTTGAGTTAGTTAATCATTTTCCATCACAACAATCACGTTTTAATTGATTAGAACTGTTGCTATGGCAACAGTCGGTTCACAACGTGTCCGCCATCAGTTCGCCCTCTGCTGCTCGTTTGACATTCAAGCAGCTTGGCCTTCACCTAGATTAATTACTTTCCCAGACAACAACCGATTTCTAAATAAGAACCTTTGCTATTGCAATTGCAATAGTTCTTGGATTAGAATTCCGCCTCACTGGTCGCTTTCTTGAACTTTTCCAAACTTTTCTTTTTTAGCAACTTTGCAGGAAGTGTTTTCCCAGTTAGTGGTAAACACTTATTTACAGGTGGGATTATCTTCAAAAGAGAAACAAAAAAAATTGAAATTACAACGACTTCTTTAACAAAAATAACTCCCATTTTATTGACTCAAATTTATTACATAGTTTGCATGAATCATAGATGATGACGTCAGAAGGTGTGGCTTCAACTAGGCTAAAGACACTGCAAGTGTTGTTTTAATAGCTACAAGATTAGGATTTCATGTCGGTAAAACCTTTGGGGATCGTAGACTCCCAACGTTTACAGGTTAAGCAATCTCCTTTAAGTTTGGTTGTTGCCGATTTATCCTATCTAGTCGGGGTTTTTGGGTAAAATTTCATTGCTTCCAAATTTTAAAACGTCTTTGAGACTTAAATAACTGAAAAACATTCACTTCAATGAAAATTTTTAAAAAAAACATTTGGAGCCAGCTTAGTTGTGGAATACAGCCAAAACGCTGCGTCGTGCTATCATCTAATCTTCAACCTTTTTAAGATTCTTAACTTCTTTTTTTTTAAGTTTCTTAGGAGCGTTTTTCCGCTTGTTCTTATGCGAGTAGCGAGCTACGATAAAGGTTTGTGTTAAACCGCCTTTGGTCCTCTTGGAGATACCAACACCAACTTTGGCTGTGTGTTTCCACAACATCTGCAAAAAATAAATAAAATAACTGCTAACAAATAATAGTAGTAGAAGAACAAGAAGAACAAGAAGAACAAGAAGAACAAGAAGAACAAGAACAAGAAGAAGAAGAAGAAGAAGAAGAAGAAAAAGAAGAAAAGGAAGAAGAAGAAGAAGGTAAAAGAAGAAAAAGAAGAAGAAGAAGAAGAACAATTATAATAATGGTGTCTATTAAAAAAATAAACGCGTTACAAAGCGAATTGAAGTTGTCGATGTTGTTATAATAAAAAAATTCAAAACATTCATCCTACCAAGAATCGGGCAAGTATTTTTCTTCCAGGTTTCCGATAACTGCCAGATGGCTGTATCTAAAGGGAGACGGGATCGACAAGAGACAAAATCTCATGAGTACACTCTATCTATCATTAATAACACCTTATTTGGGGATAAGGCTAGATGTACTAAATATTTAAGGATTGCAACCTCAATGTTCTTAAAATGTGTCTAGTTTTCAGATTAGCTGCCTATTTTCCGATTTTCAGTTCCATTCACATCAACCAAACCTTACTAGAAATATGATAATTCGTACCTGCGCTTTAGTTACTGATTGACAACACTGGTCATGAGAAAGAAATGAGTTAGGTCCCACCTACTGGGCTGGAACTTCAAAGAGAAAGTTTTAAATAAATTTACTTCAAAATTGTTGTTTAACCTTGTGTCAAAATCTGAATGTTTTGTTTTTGGCCTGATTTACAGAATTTAAGCTGAAACTAATTCAAACTGCAAACTCACAACCGCCATTTCAAATACACTACTGAAGTGCCACATGCCCAGATTTGAATACTGATTTGTTCTTGTTTGTTAATTTTCTAAAGGCTATTTTCTAAAAGAAATAAAAAAGTGTCGCTTGTGTTTATATCCAGTCGGCTTCGCCTCGTTTTCTCTCCACACTTTCTCGTGTTCTGCCGCGTCATAGCATGTTTCTAAAACTGGATATAAACACGCGCGACGCTGTTTTACTTCTTTAATAAACGCCGAAAAAAAAGTGAAAAGGAAGAAAAAGAAAAAAGGTTAACGTACAGTAAATTAGCATAAAAAGTGCTCACATTTTTGACCGACGTATGTCTTTATGGTTTGGCTTTTAAGAGATTGAGTTTTTGGAGCTAACAGAAAGGGTAAATTTTTTATGTTTGCAAAGGAAATACTTGGAACATAAAGTTTGTTAATACGTAACGCCCTAGGCCTTGCGAACGACGTGCTGCGGCGAAAACCCCGATTCCTCAGATTCACATCACAAATTCTCATTAAAATTCCGCGGTCCCAAGCTTCTTTACTCACTAAAAGACGAAATTGTTAACAGCTCTTCATTCCCTTTGTTTTCCGAACAATTTAAAAAGCACCTTTGTTCTTAGTCCACCAAAATGGTATGTGCATATACATAGCATTTACTACAGAAGTTTTAAAATTGCTTATAACATTATTTTGTATTTTCCCCCAAATCCAAAAAGGTTGTCTTCCGATTTGTTGCATTGTGCATTGCGCATTATTGCATACCCAGACCGCAACGATGCAACAAATCAGAAGGCAACCTTTTTTGAATTAGGTGTATACTAATTACTCTGTGCTTTTCCATTTGTTTTGTATTCCTGGGCTTGTCTTCTTCGGTATTACCAAAAATTTAAAATGAACATATTTGGCTAACTGTTTAGTCTAGCTTTTTATTATTGCAGCTAACTAAGTGCTAAAACTTCTGAATATTTTTCTTTCAATAACTGTGTGTATATCACCAATGGTACTCATTAAATGTATTGTTATTTTTTGTTGCTGTTGTTATTGTAACCTTTAGATTTAAAACTTACATAAATCAGTCAATATCGGTAGTATTGTTTTTTAAAACGAAAAGTTTGTAATAAATTTCAGACTAGTATAACAGTAAAAGCATCGGTAATTGACTAATCTAAAGAGTTTTTTTATATCGCTATTATGTTATCACCACTATGTTTATCATCATTTACACTCTCCTTACACGCATGCACATCATTTGACGCTTTTAAGAGAAAAAGGGTGCAGAATGATTCCCACCTTGGTGAACTGCTCCGTTGGCTCAGGCTCAAGCGAGTAATCATCGAAACCCGAGTACCTGATAAAAAAGATGAATACGAAGATAGATTGGAATGGGAAAACTCTATTTATTCGCGGTAGTTTTATCATTTACATGGTTTATAGATACAATAAATGATTTTCGTTTTCCAAAACAGACACGGATCAATGCTTACTGAG
Organism: Umimayanthus nakama; assembly: GCA_027574985.1. NCBI lineage: Eukaryota > Metazoa > Cnidaria > Anthozoa > Zoantharia > Parazoanthidae > Umimayanthus > Umimayanthus nakama. The sequence continues at coordinate 136 of JAOBRG010394723.1, read as the reverse complement.
GCAGAGCAGAAACTGACAAGCATAATAAACAACAGGACTGAAATGCGACTAAAATGTAGGACATATAGATAGATAGATAGATAGATAGATAGATAGATAGATAGATAGATAGATAGATAGATAGATAGATAGATAG
>JAOBRG010394712.1:0-10382 GCA_027574985.1 Umimayanthus nakama | reverse complement strand
TCACAAACATTCAAACTTTTTTTGGCTTTCGAAACAACCAAAAAACATAACAATCGAACCCAAAGTAGCTTAATGATATAAGTTTGAAGGCCTTTGCTTCTGAGACTTTCACGCAATTTGATATCACGTTACCACTCGCGACAAGAAGAAAACAGAAAAAACAAAAGGACATGAAAAAGCCTTACTCGTGCTGTTTTTAAGTGAACTCAAACAGCTTGTTAACTGCAAGTTATAGTTGTACCTTCACGTAACGCATGCGCTGGACAGTTGCGACATTTGAACATAAGTCTGCCGTGGATCAATTAGACCAAACAGATAAAACATTTTGCTTTTAACATTTAATCTTTAATTGGAAATGTCGACTACAGAAACAAATTTGACAATCATGGTGTAGATTGCAGAAGACTATACAGTAAATTCTTAAAAGCGAAGCACTGGATCTTTTTAAGACATGCTGAAATACTTTTCTTCATAAACAATGAAACCTCTTTTAGGTTTTCAAAGCAATCAAAAAACATAACAGGCAACTTAGAGTAGCTAATCAATTGATTGCCCGAACTGATATCATGTTACCAGAAGGCCCTAGCAAGGCCCAGAGATAGTTTTTTTGTCGCAAATGGATATTACGTTTATTTACTAGAACAGTTGATAGCTTATCGGACAATCGCAATGCCAAAAAAAGAAGAACGGAGCCGAAATTCTCAACTCGTTGTCTACGGCACGAGTAAAAATAGTGTGTTTGCAGGTAAACATTTGCTGTATATTAAGTTTAGTATTGATTTTGCAGGATTTTCCTGAACATTTCTTTGCTTTAAAGAATGTGACGTTTTGCGGATGTCACCCTCAAAACCCAAGGTAATATAACTCTTTTGCATATAATATTATTGGTGTCTCAAACTTTTTGTTTTGGTTATCATATACAGTTATCTCCAGCTGTCTCAAATTTTTTTATTTCGACGAGCATTTTTAAGACTTGTTCGAGATATACCAAGGAACAAAATCGTTCGAGAAAAGCGGGAATTCGATAAAAGCGAGTTTGAGATAAACTTGTATACAAAAGAGAAAACAGGGGCCATTTCCAAAAGAAACGGGCTTTAGTTCGAGATAAAGCGAAGTTCAAGATAAGCGAGTTCGATTTAAGTGAGCTCAAGATAAGTAGACTCGAAATCTTGCATATTCAGTATAACTTCAGTTTTAAGTTGGCCTTGTACCACGGGTAGTAAAAACAAAGATTCGTATGGGTCCTTTATGGACATCTGAGTTTAATTGCGTTGACCAGTAAATTAGCCGTGATAAATCGTATGTACCTTATTACTTGAAATTTTTGCGACATGTTAATTTTGTGATTTTGCTAAAGTTTTGCATTTTGACTTACTTTAATCTCGCGTTTTTGAGTGAGACACAATTTGTTTCTTTGTCAATGTTATTTTACATGTCCTTGAATTTAGTCAAACAATTTAATCAACATTGTCGAAATAAACAGAAACGCAACTAATTATGTAAAACAGTAACAAGAAGATGCTCTCACAGTGTCTACAAGGCACAGTATGTACTGTAGTTCATGCTCCCTCATTTGCCATGTGAGATCAGTCGCTTTACCAGATTTCTTATTTTAAGAGGCGTATGTAAAAAGACACACGCTTTCAACAATTACCAATCATACACTAAGAGACTTAGAGATTCCCGTAGAGGCGACAGTAAGAATGGAAGCATCTAGGAAGAGCTTTGAAGCAATTAAAAGCTCTAAGAAGCTAGTGGAACAGCATTACCAGGACCCTAATAGAACAGTACCTCAGAGTAGTAAAAATGATTATTATGAACGTTTAAATGGTAATAAAGTCACTTTTTTAAGTAATGACATACACTTTCGTAAGTATTTGCAATATTTAATTTTCTCACTTAAATTTTGCAATTTTTTTTAAAAAAGATCGCGAAATTCGCAAAATCTTAAAACATGTCGCCAAAAATTCATGTTATAAGGTACATTTAGGTATCACTCCAGTGTGTATTACTTCCTTACTATTTTACTTAAATTTCTTAAGTTTAGAGATATATTTATGCCTAGGAACCGCAGAGCAATTTTTGAAGTGCGAATGGCGAGCAGTTGAGGAGGACTATCGTCTTTTTCACTCTTTATGGTTTTGCAATATGTGAGAGGGCTAAATGCCCCACCCCATCCTTATCCCTATCATGCTTGTTATGCTTATCTTTCGTAAATTAAGTGTGAACAAGGCTTGATTGTAGGTAAATATTCTTTAATATTTAACAATTATTTCACGTGCGTGTTGGACATGAGGTTTTAGACAGCGGACGAAGTGCGTAGCACTGGGTCGGCTATCATAAACTCATGTCCAACAGGTGTGAGTGGAATAATCGTTTGTTTATGGCGAGGTTTTAACTTGCAATCCTTTCATATATTGTAACTGTATGCTATTATTGACTGTTTCAAAAACAGATTTTCACGTTCAGTTTCCGTATTTGTACAAACTACAGAGTATATATTTGAGATCCAATCGCATTACCAGAAATTCAATACCTAGTGTTTGGTATTTAATAAAGGTATATATCTAAACCTTACGGATGATCTGAGACTTCATTTACTGCAGGAATTTTTTTGTATTTGATTGTATTTATTTGATCCGAGTGATGCTTTTCTCTCATTTGCAGGTATTTTGCTTTCATCACTAAACACCCTGACGATCGCAGGTTTGCTTGTCATGTGTTCATGTCGGAGAATTCAACGGAGCCAGTAGCTCGTGCAATAGGGTAAGCAATAAAATGGCTTCCTACTAAGGGTGCTTCCCATTGGTTGTGTCAGACCGACCGTAGACGTCTTACTAAGGGCACTTCCCCATTGGTTGGTTCAGGCCGGCTGTGGTCTTCTTACTAAGGACGCTTCTCACTGGTTGTGCCAAGCAGACAAAGACAAAACTGATTGTGAATTCTGTTAAGGAAGCGCAGACACTTTTTTTCACTTATGTCATCATGTTGAGAGGAAGATATTTCTTGAGACTTGTGTCCAAAGCACAAAACTTCGAGTTAACTTTACTTTTGATCATGATTAACCCAACGTCAATGCAGCAAACAATCTTGTGAATCTCAAACGAAACGATCCCAAATAGTAGAGAATCGGGAATCTTTTGCCCAACAAAAAGTGATAGATTCCATTTCTAAAATATTGTAGTTTTAGATCATGTCTATATCTAACTGAAAGTCTTGTTTCCAATAGTTAAAGGGATACTTTGCATCTCTCCTTAGGCTGAATTTACGTCCTTACAATATTTTTTTTAAATTTAGAAAATATCAAAATACTGTCATACATTCTGTGTTTTAAAAAGGAAGATAATACGTGAAAAAGATTTTAAAAAGATTTATATTTTCTATTACACAAAAAACATTGCTACATTTTCTAAAACGTTCTGTTCTCTACTTTGGAGGAATCCGACACCTGTTATTTATATGCACTGTTTCCTTTCAGGGAAGTCTTCAAAGAGTTCTACGCTAAGTTTCTGGATCAAACCGCAATGGCGGAGGAGTTCCCTGATGTTGACATATAAAGGAATCAAGAACGACTGACACGTACTGGGTTTAGCTCTATTGGTTTTTATTTCCTTTAAAAGCCCTTAGGGACGAACTATTTGATCTTTGAGGGGAGGGGCGGGCTTTTTTGAAAAAAAAAAATTCCCGCAAGCCAAGTTCTCGTAAAAAAAATTTCCTGCAGCAACTGGTGAACGAAAAAAAACATCCTGGATCACATTCCCAAGGGAAAAAATTGTTGCAGTTCAAAAAAAATTCCTGCCAGTGTTTTGTATCAAAAAAAATTTCTCGCACACTATGGGACATCAAATGGTTCACCCCTTAGACACTTATTGCAAGCCATAATTGGTTTTAGATCTATACTGAACCGACTGTTCGTAAAAATAGTCCTTTAACCAAAAACCTGTTTTTTTATTTCACTTCAGTGAGGAAATGTAACGATAATAGAATATTTTGCTTCTAAGGGAAAAAAATGCTGTCCAAACATGCGATCTTTCACGTTGAATTATGAGAAATGCATCAATGCAGAATGTGCACGGGCTTTTAAGCAATATCAATATATATAAATTTGTTTTCCTCTCGTCAAATATTTAACAAGCAAATTCTACCATAACCTATTGAACAACACAACTGCCCTGAGTGCGTGACGATGTATCGTTTTAGTTTCTGAACGGTGTCTAGACTTCTACTCTAGAAAGGATTGACCAGTGCAATATCAATTTCTAAATAGAGTGGTTAAAATGGCCGTCTTAAACGTTAGTGTTTCTTTGAAAAAGGTGCCCAGTGTACGATGAAGCTCCTCAAAAGGCCAATGAATCCTCATACGTCCTGAGGATTTGTGAGGGTTGGCACGATAATAATCCACAAAAAAAGAATTTCTTGCGATTTTATCTGTATTGCTTGATGCATTATTAACCAATGGTGGTAAAATACCATTAATTTCGAATGTATGCTCGATAGTCTGGCCACGTTTTGGTAAAGCTCAATTTTGTGAATGTCCTTAGCACAGAAGACTGTGCTGGCAAAGGTTCTGAGGAGGTCTGGCCGGAAATGCTGGCTTTTATTAAAATGTTGAACAAAAAAATGGAAATTGATTGCACCTGCTGCAACCTGGAACTTGTAAATTTGACGCTGTCCTTAACAGTATGCACTGGTTTGAACCTGGTTTGGAGGACAATACTCGTTTGGCTTTTCAGCCTGTTTCGATTGACGTTTCTCTTCGAGGGCTGGCAGGGTCTCGGTCCTTATGACGAACGTGATTGACTTGACGGGTGGCCCCTCCCCTTGCCAGTATCAACCCAATTGGCCTGTTCGTGACCGCATTTGTTGCAATCAAACGGTTTATTTTTCTCCTCTAGTTTCTGCGATCATGGCTACTGCTGTCAGATCAAAGATCAAAATAGTTGGGATTTTCCACATCATTCCTGTTTACACAACAAAACAGAAGTAAAATAGCATTTTTTCAGTTTATCTTAACTATGGAAAAGTATATTGCTTTAGTTCAGGGATGGAAAAGCCTGTTGTTGATCTTTCTAAACGTCGGCCAAACAATCCAATTGTTTGAGCAGCTCCGTATTACTTCAGGGTTTGTATAATTGAAGTGAAGTGCTGCTAAGACGTTATTGACGAAAACATAAATAATGTTTGAGAAATTTTAAAATAAATAATGTAGAATGTTCAACATTAAAATTCACCAGAGAACTTTTCTTTATCATTGATGAAGAGCCAGTAAAAAAAATTGTGGAAAAACATTCCAGGAAATCTTGCTTTGATCAAGTTTGATCATTATGCCGAATCTGAAAATTTCAACTCAGATTTCGGACATTTTTTGAAAATGGCTGACCATTCAAGCTATTGAAAATAGCGTAGAAAAATGTCTTGACGAAAATATAGTTGTAATGTAACGAATTTAAAATTCAATTATCAGCACTGTTTAACCTTGAATACTTACCGAGCTTGAGTCAGCGAGTTTCACCTCGTAAAACATTCTCATGTATGCACGTAGTTTAAATTCTTCCTCTAGTCAATCCAAGCGTACTCATTCCAGCAAGATGCATTCATCAATCGCTAGGTTTGACGATTTCAGTTGCTTTCATTCTTTAAAGATTGAGTTTTGCTGGTTGAAAAAATGTGAAAGTATTAACGAACAAGTCAAAAGAAAGCTCGAATTTATCGGGAACACGACCCCAGAAGACTTGAAAGGAATAGAGGGCTGGCTCGGTGCCGGTCGTTTGAAAGTGACGCAGGTCTAGCTGGGTTTAAATTGTTGACCAGTGATTGGGTTGGACTGTCATACTTTAGTTTAGTTTAGCCCTATCAAACAGCTGTTAGTTTGACATGTTCATGTGTTTGAAGATCTTATCGCGAGATCAGTTCTATTTATGTTTATTTTTCTCTCAATACTAGCTCGAAGGTTTTATTTTTGAATTTCAAAATATTTTAAGGTTGCCTATACTGTATCCGTTTTTGCATTTTGAAGTGAAGGCGAACTAGTTAATAATGGAAGTTTTTCCCATTGTATCAAATGGGCCTTTTTCTATTGGAAAAGAACAAGTTAGTATGGGGGTTAAGTATAGAAGAAAAGTTTATAATATATTGTAATATTGGGAAAAGTAAAAAAAGAAATAAAGATGTTAACGCACTGTTCTTGTTGTTCAAGATTCAGATATACAGCTGTGTCAAAAAAGGTTGTCAGAGTCATAAACGGGAACCGTGGAAATCAAGCAGCGCAAATATTTTATTACTATTAGCATTGACTTTGTAAATATTTAGTGCGGGATCTTCCTTTGTGCCTTAGCCATACAGTAACAACCTTTACTGGTGCGTTATCACTCACTATGACTGTACCCAAGTTCCTTTCGGTTACATTATCGACCAATGACTTTTACAACCTTTTTTGAAATAGTTGTATATTTGTAGCAGGTTTTCAAGAAAGGTGTCTCCTCGTTCATGGACTCAGCTCCTTGAACACGTGTAAAAATTAGTTAAAAATGTCAAACTGATGCCAAAACTTAGGAATTCTTTCTATTTTCGAAATTACAAGATCAACAAGAGGCTCATTAAGCTCTTACTCGTGGTACGAGTGGAGACTGAAATGAGGTTGCATTCGGTTATTTTAACCCTTAAAGCACCGATGTGTATGCAACTGTATGTAACGAGGGAAACAATAACTTGTTGAGAAACACGGCAAGTAAGTCGAAAAACACACAAACTACTTCCTTCATCCCAACTCCACTCTCACAAATAAAATTGCGCGATGAAAAAAAGGAAAAACAATTGGGGCGTTCCGACTTTTCATATCACCACCAGGGGCACTGACCGCGTGACTGGGGACAAATCCCAAATATGGCAGTCACTGGACCGAATCGCTAATCGCGACATGAAGAAAAAAAAGAAAAATAATTGGAACCAAAACTTTGACTCGTTTTACCACGAGTAGTAAAGGACATGTTATGACGTCGCTTGCGTGCTTTGTGCAGATATACAAACGTCACCCCAGCCAATGAGAACGCGTGTTATACCTGCTTTGCTTTTCGAGACAGTACAGGGGTCCAGGCGCATAGGCGGGGGGGTGGGGGGTGGGGAGCACATCCCCCCAACAGGACGAAAGGGTCCGCCCGGAAAGATATTGTTCAGCTAAAAAAGTGAACTTGTATAAAAAAACGTCAAATATGAACCATTTTCTTCAGAAATAACAGTATCTCCAATGTTATTTCTTCTGTTTATCACTGAGAACTGTGTTCGTGTTATTAATTTATGTTTCCCGAGACCCAAGTGTCTACGAAAGGGACTGGGTTCATCCATCAAGGCAGTTGACAATCCATCAGAAACGATCTTCCGAACACCGATTGTTCTTTTTCCACAATACACGTGACTTTTCCCATCCAAGTAACTCTGCCGAGTTAGGAAATCTACTGTCTCCATCTCAACAAGGTATCAACTTTATATTGTTTGCTCTTGTAAGATTAGCATTTGTAGCATTGCTTTCTGCGAACATTGAGGTGAATACAATAATGTCGAAAGTTCGCGGTCATCTCCAGGGTGGCATGACTCCCAAACACTGAAAATGTATTGTAATGCAGATACAATCACTTCTGAATACCTCACTTTTTACCGATTTATACTGCGAGCTTTTTGACATATTCTAAATCCAGTGGTGTTTTTTCTACTGAATCATGTTACAGGTCTCAAAATAATAACGGCCAGCCGTCGGCCAATGATATAATGTCCGTCCAAAATGAGGAAATTGGCTGATCAAACCTCGAATGTGGCAATCATCTCATATTGAGCGGCCAAGTTTTGAATGATACGTGAAAAAACAAACTTGAATGGTTTTTAGGAGTCGCAAGTGTCTTCGATACCATAATGTTGAAGGGTTTACTAGTAATTTTTTCGGAGGCGTTGTTCGAGAGAAGTTTAGTTCGACTCATGAAAAGATCGATGTTTGTCTCAAGCCTAGGACTTTAGAGCCAAATTGTCACAACTTTTGCCACAATTTGCACAATGTACGCTGTTGCCAGGGTAACCGTGATTTTTTGAAGATGTCTTTTGATGGTCGTTCCCAACAATAATGCGAGTTTTCAAAATCGAAACAATTTTGAAAAACTGCAGATACGTTCCTCGCAATTACACGCTTTTTTTATAAGAACCGGTAACTTTCGGCTCAGCCTAGCGCCTGGGATGTTCTTAATTTTTTGGCGATTTCAGCCTCGAGTTGTTCTTAAATTGTTCTTATTTCCTGATGTTTTTAAACAGTGAATTAGTTGCCCGGAACAATATATATAAGATGGCACTAAGAAGTTTGTGTTTGCTGTTGTTTCATTCGGCGAAAAAACTTGAAACTGTCAATACAGAGCCCATTGATCAAGCTAAATTCTGACAAGTTTTGTTTTCATGTACTTCTCAATCTTTGTTTAAGGATCTATTGAATTTCTTAAATTTTTTGGGGTCAAAATTTAAGCCTGGTGACTGTTCTTAGCTTGTTCTTAATTTTTGTGCCAATCTCAGCCTGGGTATTCTTATAGAGTTTTTTCTTATAAAAAGAAGCGTGTATACGAAATGATGAGCGCAATTTGTTTTATGAGAAAGTTTCTTGCTTCCCTGAAAGCGACGTGAAGCGTAAAGGTTTTTGTTGATATTCTATCAATAGTCCGACGTGATCTGCAACTCCCTAGTGGAGCCATATGTTGTATATTGTTCCAATGTATGGGACTCTGGGGAGTGGTTTATTGCTAAAATTACAAAAGCTCCAAAACAGAGAAGCACGCATATACTTACCCGTAGTAACTACAATGTAAGGTCTGTGAACTCAACGTGGAAGACCCTCTCTCAGAAGCGCATCTGTAGTAAGGCTATTATGATAAATGGTCTTGCTCTTAATTATCTGAGAGAAGGAACTCGGACGTCAACTCGATACTACCCCAACCCAGTACAGAATACGGGGAAAAAAGCTTAATGTTACCGTTCCCATTTGAACGGTTCGAAATTGAGATTTTTGCATAATATAAATATACATTCAATGAACTTTTAGGCCCGTTTCAAACGTCGCATTTTTCATGTGCCGAATATAATGCTAATGAGTAAATTATATTGTTCTACGTCATTTGCACCGCGTTCAGTGCATGAGAAATGCGACGTTTGAAACGGGCCTTAAGTAACAAAAATTGTTTTTCAATTCGTCTAATAGTTTGCGAGCTATGATGAACGAGAGTTTTAACCGGAAGTGAAATTGTATGACGTGCGGCGTACTTTAAGAGTGAGTTTCTCGAGACATGTTTTGGCTAAAACTTCTTGCGACAATGCAAAGGATCAATGCTCCCTCAGTTTTTGTGGCTACGGCCTAGAAGGCAGGTAGCCATTATGTCATCGCGTTGTGAGAGTTCCCGAGTATTCAATTTGGCGCGCAAGGCTCTCTGGGATGTCAAGCGCATGCAATATACTTCAGCATGAGCTGCTCTTTTAATGGTGTAACAAAACCGGAACAAAACCACTGTAACTATAAATAGTTTCTAATCCAATAACTACGATCTAGTATTTACCAATAAATGCTTGATCACATGGGCTACTTATGCCGAACAGCGAGCGAAGACGTACATCATGTTCCGTCTGATGTTTGTCAGTTTGACTACGCTTTGTTTTGAGCCTGTCATCAACTGACAGGCTTGAGTCTTGATATTACGGTGTATTCGTGTTTTTCTTAGCTCGAAGTTCACTTGTCATTAGACATTCTGGCCGTTCATTTGGTTTCTTTTCGATCGAACACTTCAGTGACTTTTGCCGACGAATGCAATATTTTCACAGTATGAAACTTCTGTGATTAATCATAAACTATGCATGCTTTGCACACTGAAAGGGGTGACCCGAAAACACTGACCCCCGGTCCGTGGACCCCTCTACGGACCGGGTCCATGGACTACCTTACAGACCGGTCCACGGACCCCTTATACGGACCCCCATCCCTACGGACCCCCCAAAATAATATTAAAAAAATAAAATAAAAATTGACTTAACATTTGAGAGCATTGACCTACCTTGTACGTGTCGTGCCGGCGGAAACTCGAAGGCTGACTTCCGCATAAGGCCGCAGAGTTAATACAGAATTAATACTAGAAGTAATCACAGATCAGTGAAGTGCGTTCGACGATCCTTTAAAAAAGTTGAGGTACTATCACTCTTGTTTATTTATCCTGGACTGTAGACAGGGTCGTTTTTACCTTTATTTAACACAACAACAACTGTTTTAGACATGTATTCATCAGATAAGTGACTCAACTGATACATGTAAATGGCACAAAAACACTGCCCACGTTTAAGTATTTTGCAAATATATATTTTTAAAATTGGTT
>JAOBRG010394701.1:0-10384 GCA_027574985.1 Umimayanthus nakama | reverse complement strand
GGAGATCTGCAATCTCATCCAAGCCGAATCCATAAACAGTCCTAGTCGAATCGACTGACTGCAAGATGAGATGATGATGACAATTAAAATCACTGACTTTCCACACAACTGTGTTAAAGCTAACTCTACTTTGCTTCAGGAAACAATCGTACAAACTTGGAAAACAGTCGCAGCATTTGAAGAAAATGTTTGTGTAATGGTTACACCTTTAACTTCCCTTGCATTAGAATGAGCAAAACTTACACTCCACTAGATACAAATAAATCATGTACACTTGATACAACCGCATTCTTTGCTACTGGTTGACAACAAAATGAATCCTTTGATATAAACGGTTGACAACAGAGATAGCGGAGAAGGAGCAGGGGGGCACCTGCCCCCAAAGTATTTTAAAAATTGTTAAAAGGTAGTAAGAAAAAGTATCTCGTGCCCCTCCCCCCCTCCAATATCGAGTCAATAACGGTGTCCCCAACCCCCTCCCCAATGCTCCACTTCCCTGGTCAAAAAGGTGAGCAAAACAATCAAAGGCAGCTTAGCCGTGTGAAACATTAATATATCCTATAAGCGATTCCCACCTTCGGGGTTAACATGCATGAAAAAGTGCAGTTTTTAGTTTTTTTTATTTGTTTCTATTTTGCTTAAGGTCTTCACAACCGGCACCGGCAAACTTTACGTCAGCGGTACAAAGTAGAAGCTATAATCAAACACGGTAACTATACCCGCAAAAAGACAGTGGGAAGAAACGACATCGCTTTGGTGAAGCTCGAAAGGTCAATTGATTCGAGTGTTAAAAACGTTGGTATAGTTCCATTGCCAACCTTTATGGATTATGGTCCGCCACAAGGAAGTTTGTGTACAGTGTCAGGTACGTCATAGGGGTATACTTGCTTTTTCAAGTACGATGTACAACGGTTCATGTACAAAGGTACAAAAAATCCCGATAAACTAAGTATTCTAGTGTCCAGTCCACTTATAACCGTTTACTACAGTTAGCGAATCCGCAACTTCGTGAAAAGATTGTTCTGGAGTGTAGAAATTTGTGAGTTTGGAATAGTGTGGGCGGTCCAGGTGCTTTTCTAACTTATTACGGAAAAATTTGGAACAAAGTGTTTTAAAGTATTAATATAGCTGCCAAAAAATTTTTTATGTCTTCTCCTCTTCTCCCAAATTGGTTTTGTAGTTTGATAATTTCTAGTTTTAGCATGCTCTGATCAAAAACACGCATGTTGCAAACTATTCCATCATATTTTCCTGTGGTTTGTTTCCTGATTACAACATATATTATTCTAATAAACTCAGAGAAGCAAAAACAAGGAAAAAGGATATTAAAAAAAACAGTGTAAAAAGCTATGAACTTGGCGCTGAATTTGCACATGAAATTGTTTTTTTGAAATGAACGGTTGACATGATTTACAAACGCAGACACGGGGTTAAGGCAACTGAATTCGGTTCGATCGAGATACGTGCAGACGCTGATTGAGTAAAATATCCGGAAATTTGTGAAATGTAACAAGGGACATTTTGCTTTCTAAAAAAATAGAATCGGTTGAAGTTTCCGTTGCAAATTTGCTTCGTTATTGCAGTTTCATGCTCCATCTACGCCACATAATAGAGAAATTTGCTTAGCAAATAAAACATATAACACCTTTTTTGGTATGTTTACACTGGAATTTTTTGCTGAGCAAAACTAAAGTCGGCTTTAGTTTCGCCCAGCTTCCCTGTGTAAAAACCCGACGACTATAGTCTGTTTTTTTATTTTTAAAAAAAATTGCGCTGTTCTTGATATAAGGCCACCATCGGCCAGACCATGGTCGGCGTTTATTCGAATTTACACGGCAAGTAAAGTGAGTGACCTGCCTTCCATTTCTATTGCTACCAGATATAGATATCTAATCAGAGTTTGTTTTTCTTTTCAGGCTGGGGAAAGACAAGAGAGGACGCAGAAGAAGTTCCAGAACTTCTACAGGAGGCAGATGTAAAAATTGTGGCCATCCCAAGGTGTTCTTGGGAAATGGATAAATTTTTCCGCATTGAAAGAAAGGCCAACATCTGCGCAGGGGGTACTGGAAAGGTCAGACTGCTAACGTGACAAGCTTTAGGAATATATAGATATGGTACAGCTATTCAAAAGGCTGCATCCATTTTGTTAGGAAATTTAGCCTTCCAAGGTATTTTCTATATTGTATATATAACATATGTTCATTCTAAAACTATCTGTATATTTAAGTATACTTTTATCTTTTGTAGTAGACAGGTTTTTTAGGGCTCCCATTGATAGCAGGCCGCCTTACATAGGCGTCTGAAGGGACCACCCTGAGTTGCATGTTGTTTTTAAATAAAGGTTATCTATCTCTACCTATCATTGTCAATTCGACGGGATCGAACAACTTGAAACTTTAAAACGTTCAAACAGCTAACTTGAAACTTGACCAATCTTCCCGACGCAGCGGGTTCTTTCGTTTTGACTGGTTTCCAGGCTGTTCGAGCAGTCAGCTCTGCGGACTTCTAGCATTTAAAACCTTTGGAAATCTATCTACCATTGTGGAGTTGAAAAGCGGGAGGAGGCGATTTAACAGCAAAAACTTTGCAACGATCGAGTGTGGGTCAATTCGATCGCGGTCGATTTAAGTGGATTTGTCTCCATCTTCTTCTTTCATTATGGAAGGGAAAAACTGAGGGACTTTAAAACTCCGAATTGGCTTAAAATCGCCATCGCAGAGCAAAAAGACAGAAAAAAAGCATTTCAGGCAAGTCACAGTTCCTTTATTTTATTATTTTTCGGTGTTAACAGTGAAATTCGAAATTTCAATACAAAGTCTTGTAATTGCCATACGTCAACAACTACCTTAGGACATATCGTGTGTTAAGAACCAATCAGAGCGCGCAAAAGTGCTTTCAACCTGTTTGGTTATTTAGAATTTGGTGTATAGTTATACCATTACGATTTTGTTACAACAATTGTTTCCATTTATTGCTGCCGGAGCGTACCGAAGGCAGCGAAATAATTTTGTTTTGTGTATGCACGTTTCTTCGAGATTTGTCAACTTTGTCCGGTTGTCTGTCCCGAGTATCCGTCTGTCCGTCCCCATTTTTTTATCGGCTCAATCGTTGTCGGCGTCTTGACGTCACACAGGCCCTCACGTGTATCGCATGCATTTGATGTCCCTTAATTCCCATTGTATCTCTTACCATGAGTATACTTTCACGTCAAATCATCTTTTTTTATTTACAAATCGTCTTTTTTTTCATTACAAACATTTAGAAAAACCATGGAGGTAATTTTAATCCCCGGGGGCTTTTAAAACTGGTAGCAAAAAATAGGTTAATAGGTTTAACGTGTAATGTAAAATCTCACTTTTGTTAGCAATCTGTATACCCGGCGTAGTATTTGTAGTCGACGCCATAACCATGTTCTGCTAGCACGTAAATCATCGGTACATTGTTGTTTTTACCATATAATTTAAATCGTTTAATTTTCTGATATTTTTTAACAATTAAAGCTTTTTTTAATAAACCATTTCGTAATTTTTAGGCAGTCCACCTTGAAAGTCATTGGGTCAGTTGTAGTCCGACCTCACTGTATCAATATTTTACATACCTTGCTTGTATACCGGCTTAAACAAAATGACGCGTTGTTTCTTTGGGAGCAAATGCAAGCTCAAAAAGCAAAGACGTCGTAAAAATTGCGCGAAAGCGAACTCAGCCAATCATTCAATTAGAGAACACACTCAAACTGCTGTAAAATGTAATTTTGTAAACTGCACGATGAAGCATTGTGTTTGACAATTTATGATATTAAAAAGAGTAAGTGTTCCTGGACTAAGTCAGTAGTAATATTGATATTTTCTAGGGTGGCTGCAGTGGTGACAGCGGAGGACCACTTGTATGTAAAGAGGACGACAAGTATTACCTTAGAGGCATCGTCAGTTGGGGTCACCCAAAATGTAGCACGGATCACTACACCGTGTGCACTCGCGTCAGCTCCTATGTGAAGTGGATCACGGATGAGATGTCTAGTATGTTGACGAATAGTATATGTATACTGAGAACTTAATTAGTTTGTCATTTTAAATTGATTGATTTTCTTTTTTATGTTTATCATGTAAATGATTGATTTGTGGGTTACCTTATATTTTGTTGTATGAAGAAACAACGGTGCATAACACAGTAAAGCTGTGCGTGTGCAAAGTAAGCAAAATTGACAAGATCTCTGACAGCAAACCAGGATGTCTCGGATTTAATACTCTATCTGGTCGAGGTTTAAATTTTTAGACAAGCTTATTTAGCCACACCGTCCATGAACAGGGTTGTTAAGCCTTTGGTCTCGTCTCTCAACGTTTTATTGGGGAACTTAAAAGAGTTCGAATACTTTTCCATCAGAGTAGGCTAATGCCGGCGTCGTGGACCGTTAGCAGCGTTGAAGTATATGCATGAAGTTAATGAAACTGACGTTATGTAATTGTTAATACTATCTTTATTTTATTATTATTATTACTACTGTTATTATTATTATTATTACTTTTTGTTTTACTATTAGTACTAAAACTAAAACTAACATAAGTAACATTAAGTTATTTTTAAAATACTTTCTGTTTAAAATCACCGAACAATTCTGCGTTCTACTTTGTTTTCTAATTAAATCCATTTTGAAATCACTGATGATTCCAAAACAGAAGTTCAGCTGTAACTGCACTATTTTGAGCCTTTATTCGAGGATGATAATTCAGACCAAGTTACACTCCACTCAGTTCAGTTACTGTTATTAATCAGCGATTACATAATTGATTGCATTGTTTTGAACAACCATTTAAAAAGCAGAAATGACTGCAGCAGCCACACTGGTTTCAAAGATTACCTAACAGACATTTTCCTTCATTTATAGATGGCGGTTTAATTAAGATAAACAAAGACGTTGCTGAAACTCTTGTCGAACACTTTTGACTTAATTCATTGTTTGTTACTGCCCTCGTTTGATTCTCACATCGTAACTGTAAAACTTAATAAAATACACTGCACAGGTGAGTTTTATAAAAACATATATTGATTGATTACTGTAGTCATATAAAGTACATCAACTTACACCTGTCTAAGTTTCGCAGATTTAAAGTCACGTGCTATCTTACAGAGATTCAAGCACCGGCGTTAATGTGGTGTTGTGTAGTTCTGCATCATGTCGGTTAGGTAATACAGCTATTTCAAAAAAGGTTGTCATAGTCAATAGTCGATACTGGAACCGAGAGGAACTTTGGGTACACTCATAATGAGTGATATTGCGCCAGCAAAGGTTGTTATTGCATTGCCGTGGCGTTATATGATGAACCCTCATTCCATATTTTGCAAAGTCAATGTTAACGGTAGTGACTACTTGTGCTGCTTGAACCCACAGTTTCTTTCGGTTCCAGTATTGGTCTATTGACTGTGATAATCTTTTTGAAATAGCTGTATACGGAATGTTATGTTATGTTCTTGACTTTTAACGTGATCTTCAACAGGCAAACAATTAACCATGTCTAAATTCTTAAATATCGAAAATTAATTGGCGCTTTTTTCAAACGTTGGTTGCAAATTTAATGTAACGTGACTGTTTTTTCTTTCTGTTGCAGAATATTGTCAAAAAAGAGAGAGTTGCAGCTTATGGTCTTCTTTCTTTAAAAAAGAAGCAATTGTTTAAGGGGTAACAAACGTTCATGATACTGAAAGCTATGCGTGGTACTGATTCCCAAAAGAAGTCAGTCTTAAACGTTGCTGCCTTAGCTCATTCCTGCTTACGGTCTTTTTAAGATATTAAGTACAGTTTGCAAATAACTATTTCTTTCCCTTCACTTTCAATAGATTTATATTGCAAAGCAATACCCAATACATTGAAATACAGTTTTATGACAATACTCGAACGTCCAGGAGAGGAGTTTCCATGGAATCCTCAGATATTTTCTAACCTGCAAAAATGAAAAGCCTTGAAACAATTAGTAAATAAATAACTTTTCATTAGTTTCTTTCAAGTTATGAACTTATCTTCTGGTGTTATTTGGATGACATCAACACTTATCAACACAAAACTGATTAATATACCAATAATGAAAAAAGTTTTAAAATTTTGTTCTTCTTTCATTGCTCCACTTAGTTTTTTAACTATGTTCCCGTTTGGAAACATAAACACATGTTTTTTTACTAAATAAATACTCCAGTTCTAAATAAAAATCGACCGTTGCTAGTTGAACAAAAGCTGCTTGCTAGCCCGCATGAATATAATTTTTTTTGATATTTTATGTAAAATTGTTTCGGAAATCCGAGGGTTTTTGAAACCTTTTTCTGTATAAAATCTATTACTTCATGAACATTTGGGTTTTTTTCTGTTGATACTCTTTTCTGTTTCTATCAAACCTGTCAGTTTTTATAATTTTAGCTTAAGAAATCTTATGACAAACACATGTTTTTTTTCATTTTAGGAATACTTGAAGAATCCAGAGTTCTGCCAAGTCAATAATTATCAAACAGCCGAGCTTCTGCAAAATATCTTAAAATTGAAACTACTATTAATAAAAATTTAAACACATTTTATACATACAGGTGTTTTTTGTTGTCGTATTTTGTTAGTGTAGTGTGTAAGCCAATTCCAGCCGCGAGCATTCTCCCCGGGCATACCCCGGGCACTTGAAAAAATTGTTTAAACGACTGGCCCTGGGGGCAATTTATGTTGGCAATTGCCCGGCACCCTGTTCCTACTATTATGGTCAAATGCCCGGCCTCCCAGTCCATGCGATCAATATAAAAAACTATTAGTTGCCATTTTAATAAACATAACTGTTTAAGCTCAAAAGAACTGCATAAAGCAGGTCATGAAATAAGTAACTCCCACTGAAATAAGACAAAACAAATGGTTTTATTGCTTTTATAGGTCTCTTTCGGTACAAAAATATTCTTCACTTACTCCAAAATGACAATGTTTGACTAGGAAACCCTGGACTCTCAGCGCCGTCGGAAACGACGACAAGATGTTACGAAACAAAGTTTTTGTTGTTTGCAAATGCCCAGGGGGCCGGAACACTATTAACTGCCAAATGCCCGGCCTTTGGGACTCACCGTGCATCAAATGCCCGGGGTTTGCCCAGGGGGGGGGGGTTGCTCGCGGCTGGAATTGACTTGCACATAACAACTTCCAACAAATACAACAATAGAACAGTAGTCGATTTGTTATCAAACAAGAGGCTACAAAGAAATTGCAAAGTTTTAGGAGTTAAAGTTTTGGTCAGGAAGCAGCAGACAGCAACTGAAGGGAGGGTCGGTGCCACGGGGGGAATGGGGACAAGGTTAAAATGCGATTGATTATGTTTTTTTCTGCAAACACCCGTGTTGTGCTTAGCCAATATTGTAAACGAGGGTCTTTATCTACCGCAGGACTCAAAAAGCGGGTCAGCTGCGTATAACAGCAAAAATGAAGATGTAAAATCTTGCCCTTGGCCTAGTCGAATTTTATTGAAGAATGGAAAGAATGTCCCTGTAAAGCACTAACAAAATGACGAGAAAATGTCAGTCACGAAAAAATGAGTCGGTGATGTTGTATCTAGAGAATCTAAGAGATTTCGTATGTACTGTAGGGGGATGGTAGTGAAGAACAACTTTGTACGCGAAGACCACAATCTTACTAACATTTTATGATTGTCAAAACCATCCGATAAAAAACAACATTGGTATACCTCAGAGTTGAAAGGAGAAGTAAATGGCCAGCTGGGGTTTACGGTTAAATAATCGAAAATATAAGGGAACTAAGTTGATCCAGGGAAATCATATCCCGCAGAATAATCAAAGAAAGAAACTTTGATCTCACACATAACGTTCTGCTGCCCAGAAAGCATTTAATGGTTTTAAATCAAGGAACTGATACCGTAATCAAAAACTACGACCTAGAGAGGCAGCTTTAATTTACGCCATTTGTTTATAAGTTTTAGTACCATTTGCGCTCTAATTCCGTCCTGGGAAGTTTTGTTTGAAGTTGTCTTAAATTTTATGCAGGCATTTGAAGAACGTTTCCCTTTTGCAGCAAACAAGACTGCTCTGTTTGAGTCACAAAATCTAATTGGAGCGGCATTTCAAAATTCTTCAGTACGGTGTTCGTCTTAGGCTATTATTTTATCAACTTGCCAAATTGGACGGCATTAGCTTAAAAATTGAGGGATCATTGACCCTTTGCAGCTTTTTAGAGTTAGCCATAACACGTCTCAAGAATTTCACTCGTAAAGAACACAGCGCGTCATACAGTTTTGCCGGTTTCCGGTAAAAACTTCCGTTCGTCATATCTTGAAAACTTTTATGTGTTTTGAGAAACATTTGTTTTGACTAGAAATCATTTAAATGAAAATTTATATATTGCCAAAAACTCAGTTTCGAAGTTGTGCTCCGTTCCAATGTGAACGCTAACCTTAACGCTATTCAGTCTGGGTTTTTTTAGGGTGGCTATTAGCGATAATTGAACGATGTTCGGTTTGGTAGTAGAAATTCATAAACTTATTAATTTGGGTTGGTCTCATCTTAAAGTAAAAGAAGCAACTGAAAAATGCGTGCTACCTTTTCTGATACCTTTAGTTCCTAAATAATTGGGTAACAATCAAGAAAAAGTAATAGTGGAGTCGAATGACTTCCATTTTGAGGCATCTGGCCTTTTTCTCAGTCATTCAGTCTCAAGTACCTTTAAAAATATTTCCACTATATACTGTAAAGTCTAAGTTTCTAGCTCACTTAAATTGCAAGTTGAAAAAAACAATACAAGTTAAAATAATAAAAGAAATTGGCTCTTTTACAACAGAACTTGTGTTAACTCAGCATTACTCTTTGCTTTGCATTCCCGTTTCTTTGATCAACTGTTCTATCTCCGCAGACTTTTTTATGTTAGTATTTTGTATGCTTCTATTTATTCAGCCATAGTTACAAGGAAATACCGTTGTTTACTCTTAACTGCGTGATTAAACAGTTCTGGAGCTTATCCTATAGGCATTGTACCGCAGCCAAGTACTGTCTTCACCACATTTTCATTAACGATGTTGCTTTTTGGGCTAAATGCGGTGTTTTTATTCATTATACTTCTTTGTAAAGGTGAGTGTAAAGTTATTGCGATTGTTTTAACTTAATCTATAAAATAGCCCAACGAATGTCACAAGTTACCATTGGGATAGATGTACCTTAGTTTCTATCTGGCCTTGGCACAAACATTTTCTGGGATGGATTATGCAAAAGTTTGTTAGATTTTAAATAGGTGTAGTTAAAAAAGCAAGCTTTCAGGAAGCTAGCTTCGTACACCAGCGTAGCGGGCGAGTAAATGACAAAGTTCTGATTCCTCTCGCATACGTTAAGAATCAAAAGAGGGCGTGTAATACAAGTAATCGTAAAGCTTTAGTTGCAGATTGCGACGTGTTTCCTCCAAAGTGCGTTACCCGAAGCTTTAAATTTGTAAAAAGTGAAAATGAGCGTTTTAATGGGTATGACCGTTAATTTTTTTTTTGCTTGGACACCTCATGTATTGTTTCTTTTGTTTGTTTGTTTAGTGAGAATAAATTACTCGCCAACTTAGTAAAACAAAACTACCCTTCCTCTTGCATAAATTAGAAGCGAACGGTGATATTTGAAAGCAATTTAAAACAGTAGATTGGTCTTAGCTGTTCTTGTGCTTTTTTGTTGCTGCCTTAAAGCTATTAAGTTGACTAGTTTTAAAAATCTATGATTTTCCTTTAAAAATAGAGTTTTTTTAAACAAATTATATCGTATTTTTCCATTCTGATTATTGAGCAATTTTATGCGTTCTTCCCCGGTATGGTGATCTGATTTTCAGCGTTAAAACCGAGTTGTCACGACTCTTTCCTTGAGATAATACTCTGCCTCTTTAAAATCTTACTATCAACTTTATGTGTTTGATCCTTTTTAATTGTTCAAACTCATATATGGCTCCCAAGAATAAAGCAAACAACTTTTTATGGTTAACCTCTCAGCTCTGTTTTTGCCAAACAACTACGCAAGATCTTTAGTAAATAATCAGGCAACTATTTTTATTATTATTAAATCCATAACACTTTGCTGTTTTTCACACTTCCTCTTCCTAGTTTCAGCACTTCCTCAGTCAAGAAGGGCTCAGGGTCGCGTCGTAAATGGTGAGGAAGCGATCCCTCATTACTGGCCCTGGCTGGTGTCTATTGAGCGAGACGGAGACCATCACTGCGGGGGATCTCTCATATCGAGATCCTGGGTCGTGACAGCTGCACACTGTGTCCACACCAGTAAAAGTTTTATCAATCCGTTCAGATACAGAGTTGTTGTAGGTAAGAAGGCAACTGAGGTGTGGCCTTAACCCTATTACGCCTTGGCTTTTTTGAAGTTCCTTGGTGTGTGTGTGTGTGTG
>JAOBRG010394679.1:0-10385 GCA_027574985.1 Umimayanthus nakama | reverse complement strand
AAGTATATAGGGAGTACGCGAGAACAGTTGGGAAGCGTGCAGAGTCTTCAAGCCTCTTTGGAGGAAATAAACGCGTCCCCACTCCCTGGGGCAATGCAGTGACTGGTGCAATTAGTAGTACGAACGGCTGCTTCGTGTACTCCGCGATCAAAACTTTATTGTCACGGCTTTTCTAGTTCAGTTACAGTAGTAATCAAACTTGTTTTAATAACATCTTTCGATGCAAGTTGCGGTTAATGAGTGCGAAACTAACTGTAAATGAGATACTAAACTTGCCTTTGTCTTTTTCTCTTTAGTATTCCAAGACCTACGGCTCCTGAAGCCGATGTACCGAGAATTATTGCCCCACCGAGCGGTCACATCGATGACTTAGAACTTCACGGTAAGAGCAGTTTTGGACATTTTGTTATGATAGGGTTGTGTTTGTAGATCTTGATTAAACACTGAATTCAGTGGAAAAGGATCAAAATCACCTGAAAACGCAACTTGTATCGTCGAAACGTGCATTTTTATGTTTAATAATGAAATAATTTCGAAATTTAAACTCGTCATGCTTATATAACGAGCTTCTGTTTTTTGCACACTGATTTTTTGGGAGGGAGGTGCTCTTAATGATAGAGGTTCTTATTACAAAATATGACGACTAAAGCGGGAGAGAGGATGGCTTAATAGAGTCAAAGGAGAGTAGTTTGAATATAGTCCCTGGGTAGTTCATTTGAACCGTAGTGGCCTACTCTAGCGCTCATTTTCTGCTTTGCCTCGATAAACAGGCCTCCTACAGAAGTACTTGAGAAAGGTTTCTGAAGCGTTGGTCGACTCGGAGATCAAGATAGATTACTACTTGCACTGTGTAAGTATGAATGCCAATTGTTTCGTCTATACTGTGGCCGGGGAATATTTATTCACTAGCTCTTCCTTCCACAACTGACGTCACCAAATCCGACCAATATCAGACCGAGGTCACCAGTGGTAAAGGTTCATAAGTCGTCCCCACAATATTGATAAATGGCTGTTCGGAAACCCTTATGACAGGCCAACAAGTGTAGAAATAACTCAGGTTTGATGTTTGGGCTGAATTGGATTAAGGGTTTCAGTCATTTCGGTTCAACGTGAGATTAAGTCGTTTTTAAAAAAACCATAAGACGTTGAGATGACACCCGAAACCGTGAGAGTTGGAAGGTTTATACTTTCATCTACCAGGCAAGGCACGCCGTCTAAAAAAAAAAAGCTTACGTGCCTGGGGTATTCAGACTGGGGGGGGGAAGCCTGGTTTCAATGAATGATTATATTCCACTTTTTTGAAGACAGCAAATACACCTAATTCAAAAAAAATTGTCTTCTGGTTTGTTGCATAGTGCACTGCGCATTGTTGCATGCCCAACGCACCATGGATGTAACGAACTTTTAAATAGCATTGCAGGTGCCTAAATGAAACAGCGACATTCGTGTATTAGCCATAGAAGTAATGTGGTGAACGAATGCCGCTGTAACAAAGTAGACACCTGCAATGCAATTCAAAGCTTCGTTACGGTCCGGGTATGCATCAGTGCGCAATGCACAATGCAACAAATCAGAAGACAATCTTTTTTGAATTAGGTGTATGTTTAACTGCGAATTCATCTTGCAGAGCCGTCCAGTGTCCCAAGAGGTCCCCAGTCTTGTTTACGCACTTGTGTTACAATTTCGTACTGACAGGGGATATGAACCGCTGCCAGGTTGGATGGCTTTTCTCTTAACTGTTTAGGGACGGATTATTCGAAAACTGATGGGGTAGGGGTACGGGTGGGGAAAAAACAAACACAAATCATGCCTTGAATAAAACATCCTACTCGGGGTAAATGATTTACAGAAAATTTCAATTGGTCTCAAGAATATATTCCCGCAAACCAATTAGAGTGGGAAAAATAGATGATTTTGTCAACATACCTGTCAACGTACTTTATTTTCTGAATACGCAACTCTTGCATTATTTACGTATTGTGGTGCATATGGTAGAATTTACAGCGGGGTAATTTCAGTTTACATAGTAAGTACTACATAGACAGATTCTAAGAATACACTTGTCTATACAAAAATTTATTTTGAAAAATATACACGGACACGCTGCCCTAGCAGCCCCTCCCTTCCCACTCCATACACACACAAACACATACAACGATGCATACAGAGGATGCAAGCCGGGGCGAGCACTTTTCCTTTGCCTAATCTTATGTCTTTTCAGAAAGAGATTTCCACTTGGTTTTTCAAAACTTATATCTAATTGCGACTGCTTTAATTTTTAATACAAGTTTTGTCTTTCAATAACACTAAGGAGACTTGAAAGTGTGGTTTAGGTTTTTTCCTTTTTTAAAGCAAATTTATGGTATTTAGCTACCGATAAATATAGTTCGAGCAAAACAATTTCAATACCCCCCCCCCCTCTTCTATCTTTTTTCTAATGGTTCGTGCTTGTGTTCGATTTATACGGGGTTTCAACGATTTCCTCCAACTCTCCCAACCTAGGACACGAGGGTGCGTTGTGCTAATCAAGTCTACAACATCAGACATATCAAATTAACAAAAAGCGAAAATATTAGAAAGAAATAATTACAAAGGTGGTTTACTGTTGTGCATTTCAGATATCAACATTCCGTACCTGTCCACAACAAATTCGGACGGCCCGGGAGAAGGTTTGTTTGTGTATCAACTGCTGATCGCATCCACTCCATCAGTTTTGCTAAGACTTTTCTTTCTTTGGTATTAAGATTTTTTGTGTTTGTTTTTGTCTTGTTCCACAACGGTGAACCAGATTCAAGGTATTAATAAAGCCGTAGTTAACTTAATTTCCGTTCGGATCTTCTTTATATGATAAAGCGTCCAAAACCATAAAACTCTGTGCCACACACAACTAAGCATAAAACAAATTGCCGTAACGAATGAAAACTACTTGTTTTGCTATAACAGGATGTCAGCAGGTCACTGTTTCATTCCGTCCCCTGGAACCCGTTCCTGCCGTATTTAATGTCAGGTAAAAATATTATTGTTATTATTATTATTATTCTATTGTTATTGTTATTATTTTTATTATTATTATTCGATATCTCGCAGCTTTCAGCTGGTTGCTTTTTATGAACATCGGGCCACTTCCCGTGGCCTAGGATGCACTATATTTCTCTCTACAGGCTTAAAAAGTTCGTATATATACAAATTTACATGTCCAAAACCCTTCCAAGAATTCTCGCACTTCCCAGTAGGCAGACTTTTTGCAGCAGTTCAATGTCGCCAGTCATGTTCAGTACCCTTAGCCATTTTGGTAGGTATTTAGGTAATGTTCCTAGGGCACCAATAATCACTGGGATTATTTTAAATTCTGAGCACTTCCAGATCCTCTGCAGCTCTCTTTTTAAGTCCTGGTATTATTATTATTATTATCATTATTATTGTTATTATTATTATTATTATTTGCTAAGGAACAATAAATCATCTAAGAGTGCTGAACAAAAGAAATTGAAGCATGTATAATACTACAAGCTTGATTCGTAGAAGTACAGTCACTTTAGTCACCCCAAGCATCAGGATCGTTTGCCATTGCGCTAGTTCATGTGATGCTTATACATATCGCTTTATGCACGGGTGCTTGGTTGTGAAAATGCTTCAAAAGATTTACGAAATATTTCTAACCGACAGATAATTGTCGGCAGTTTTGTTACAAAATGCCTGTTAACCTTTTGAAGCAGCCCAATAAATAGGCATGAGTCTTCGAGTGTCCTTTGTCCCAAATGTGACCTGTTTTCAGAGCCGTGTTTCATAACGACCAAGGCTTGACGTGTGCTATGAGTTTGGAGCCGCTGCCTGTCAACTTTTCCGATCTGTTTGTTCCATTGCGGCCTCCTCTGCTGCGAAACAAGGTTGGTAGACAACATGCTTTGTCAGTAGACTTAAGATTGACTCTACAGCAACAACAACAACAACAACAATTTTATTTACACTCAGAAATTAGACTGGAGAGATAAAAATTAGATGAATAAGTTTGCAAAACACCGAATGCAGACTCTTGTCTTGTTGAGGGAATCTGCGAATTAACGGCTTCACTTGAGTTTTATATGTACACCTGCGCTGCGAGAGTCTGACAGTGGTATATCAGTGATAGCGTGAGAGTGATGGTGACGTTAATGTCACAATGGTGCCGGTAAAGTCAACATTCTGACTGTGGTATTACATCGGTGGACGTGACAGCACCATGACAGCAATGTTGGTTTGGAACAACAATTACAATATCGCTGTTAACCAACTATTTACTGCCCTCACTGTTATCAGTATCACAGTGCCGTCAGTTGCTGCACATGTGTCACGTGACGGCACTGTGTTCCCTATCGTGGTCGCACCTTCCCGTGCTACCTGATTATTCCTGTGTTGGGCTGAAAAGCAAAATGGACCAGTGTTTCACTACTATATTATCTTAAGTTGTCATATAAGTGGCTGAAGTTTGTTTTGGGAAGTAAAAGTGCCCATTTTACGTCTTTTAAAAACAGGATAAACAGAAGTTGTGCTTCGCTAAAGGGAAACTGTACACGAAACTGTTGGACCATATACGACGTCATTTGAGGACCGGGTAGGTACATTATGGGTAAGGGTCGCCTGAAGTATTGAAAATAGGTCTCATTGTAGTCATTCTAGTATGGAGTATAAACGTGTTTCACTTGAATTAACTTTGTTAGATTAACTTTGTTACGTTTTGAAGCTTATGTTTGACAAAGGTCTTAATTTAACTGAGCTGTCGTGATGGCTAAGAGCGAACCAGGGGGGGAGGGCTGGGGACTTGTCGGTGCAAGAATTGTTTTTCAGGTTGCTGGAAAGCTGCAACCATTTATTTCATTCAAAACACAGGAGTTTTAAGTTTGAACTTCACACTGCAGGATATGTAGTTTCAAAATATCAGTAAGCTCCCGCACAACAAACTAACCCACACCATTAACGCGTCAGTGTCTTTAACAACTGGGACGCGGCCGTCAACAAACACGGCTTATAGATTTTTTTCGTCCGGTTTCCCCTTTCTTCTCTGTCTTGCTTTGACTTAGAAAACCACAAAATGGAGATTTTATTCTTCTGTTTTCTAAAGAGGACGACGAAAAGGTTGACGTGAAGTTGTTGTGTTCTTTAATTGAGTAGTTTGCTTAGTAGCATTCGCGTAATTAATGTTCTCGTCCTTATTGTTAAACCGCTAAAGCACTCTTATAATAACAAAAAAACGAAGCAAATTTTAAATGCTAACGCGACAGCATAACTCTGTTCTTTGCAGTATAACCTTTTCAGTTTCGTAATTTTACGATTTTTTTTTCTGTTAACGTAGTGACAGCCCTTCAGAGAGTGCTGCCGAGTCTGTGGTGTGTCTAAACGTCGACTGGTGCAGCATGAGAAAACTCATCAGAAGTCATCTTGAGTTATTTCTGGTGAGCAGCTCAGGTGAGGACTACCCATGTTTAATTTCTCCCAAAGAATCCTTAGATAAGGGCGTGTGCTCACAGTTGGCTGCCTCATCTCCATGCCCAATTTATACACGAAACTTAAGCTTGGTTCACATTAGCGACGGAGACGGAAGCACGAAGTTCCATATAAACTGTGTAAAACGGAGACGGAGCTCTTCTGTTCCGTCTCCGTTTTATAGAGTTGGTATGGAATTTTGTGCTTCCGTTTCCGTCTCCGTCGCTGGTGTGAACCAAGCTCTAAAGTCTGCACAAAAATGGCACTCTGCAAACAATAGTATCACTTGTATTTTCTTCGTATATAAACTCGCCTTAAGGCTCGTGTGTACAACGAAAATACAAGCGACGCGTGACATATTCGACGGTAACTCACATGAAAGCATTGTTAACTAGTATACACTACACAGGAGGCTCCTACTGCTAAAATGGTTTTCAGAAAACTCCTCCAAATTAGAATTGCAAAGAAAACAAAGAACGAACAGTAAATTATGAAATATTAGAGGCGTACTTACTGGTATTTGTGATTTCTCTTTTTTACCAGAGGAAGAAAGCATTGTGGGTATTTTCCTTCCTCCTCGGCAACACCTGCTGTTAGAGTTTCGTCCAATGAACGGCAAGACCGTGGTAACTATGGCAACAGATGATTGGCGGATTTTGGGCCTTGCGAGTTCATACCTCAGACAATTTGAAGAAAAGAAACTTTAGTAACAAGATAAGACATTAACAAGTCTGACTTGTGCCAAAGTACCCTGGTTTAGTGCTCTGCAGCCCCCTTGTGACCATGGTAACGCTGTGAGTTTGGAGTCTGAATCCAGTTCCTAGACAGTGTTTCAGATCGCGCGTGGTTTGAACGAGTATGGCTGCTTTCGACGGACTTCCAGTGGGCGTGAATTTTTGAAAATAGAAAAATGAAACATTTGTTTGTCAGATCAAGTAGGCATTTCCTTGTAGATTTTGTCTGTTATTGTGGGAGATATGCTGAATTATACCTACATAGACGGGAAATGAGTGAACGAACAACATATGTAGTGTGGGGCTCAGATTTATCAGCGACTACAAAGAGAAATATTTATTTTTTACATTGCGATTGAACATACTTATTTGAATGAATCATAGTTCATACCTCACACATGTCACGGATTGGCAGTGTCAAAATGAGTCAGTTTTCAGCTCGAAACCAAACCAAAGCCGTTCATGCTGCAGCCTCCAAAAGCAGACGTTTTATTTCCTTCACGGCGGGCTGGAGGCTGTTCGTGCTGTTTCTGCCATCAAAGCCAAACAGGCGATGAATTCCATTGTTGTTTAATATGCCCCTAAAACAATTTTTCATTTGCGAACCACGTTTTACGAGATTTGAATACAATAAATTCTCATTTCCGTCTTCTGGATAAGAAATCTTAATTTTCAAACATTACATCGATGGCTGACATGTCAATTTTCAGCAAAACGTAAAATTACAGTTTTTCGTTAAGGGTACGACGATGATTTGTAATTTATTTTATAGTGTGCAATACTGTAAATTTAGAGAGTAGATAGACTCTGCTTGCAATGTTATAAATGAAACAACCGGCTCCCAGTTTAAACCAATGACGCAATAAAGTTGAAGTTACATACACCGTCTATGTTGAGCTAGTTCACTAGAAAGAACTATACATATACGCTAGATAGATGTGGTCGTGAAGATGCAGGCCTAAAAACCTGACCATGGGCAACCAGTTTCTTTAGCAGTATAGAATGCACTCTCAACATAAGAAGTGAGGTGAAGAATCGAAATACTCCCTAGAAATATTTTCTTTGTAAAACTGTGGCAAACATGTCATTACCAGCATCTGTGTATATCAATTAAATTGTACACAAAAATCCTTCCCAATTGTTTGTGGTAAAAATTTTAGTTGACTGAAAAACGGCCTTTTATGATGTGAAAGGTCTTTAACAAATAAGAAAAAAAGATATGAAACCGTGCTTTTTTCTTTGAATGGGCCTGGTAACAAGTTCTCACTGATTAACTTTCGTTGTTGCTGAGAAACGGAATCTTCATCCTGTGATCTCGCTGTTTCAATTTATTTTATAGTTATCGACGAAGGCCGGGTATTTAATTTTTCCACAGAATTTTTGGAATTTGTTAACGCTTTGTGTTGGTACCAAAACATGTCAGATGTTAAATAAACTTATCATTAATCAAATATTTGATAGTTTTTTATCCCTCGGTGTCTTTTACACAATTTTAAATTTGAGTTAAAAAACAAATCATTCGTAATCGATTTCAAGGAATGTGAAGAAATTGTTTCTTTCAACGCCTCTGACGCATGTAGCTATTGTACATCTCGTCGGATGCAACAATCCTTAGAAAGAATTCCAGTGATTTCTAAAAATCATTGTGGTTAGATCTCTAGCAACTGAAAGCCGAGCCGATAAAGGCTCTTTTGTTTTATTTGTAACATGTAGTTATATATCAAAGTAGTTCTGCTCTTGTTATTAATAAATAATTGCGTGCAAGCGACCAGCTGCCGACGACAAAGATACACGCATGCGATCCGCAAACATTCCCTCTTGCTGATGGCTGATTCATCTAAACAACAGTATTTCACAAGCTTTTGAGGTCATAGACCACAAAGCGTACTTTCATCTGTTTTGGCTCTTTGCTTGTTTCTAAGGAAATTGAGTTTTGCTTTCGTAAGATCCACGCGAGTGTTTTGTTCCTACTGACTTTGTTTTTGTTGTTAGGGGAAATTAAATCCTTGTATTTCTTTAGAATAGTTTGTGTCCAATGTATCTTATTCTTATTAAACAGCAACAGTTGGTGGTAAAAATTGAAATGCGTTTTCGCCGAGAACTTTTTGATCCAAACAGTTAGAAATGTTTTGTTATAGGTTGGGTCTTCTTTTCAGGAGAGAGATCTGTACAAACTGGCTCCGTCAACGGTATGTTTTGCAAACTGAAGGTGACTTTGGTTCGATCTAAAGTCCAAAGTTGAGTTAAATTTGTGTTCTGACAACCTTCAGAAACTCAGTTCATAAATAAATTTCAGGACATTATTCGCAATTTATCAAAAGGTAACATTAATAATGCCATTGCTTTAAGCGTTAGATACATGTGAGCAAGTTGACGCTATCAGTAGTTGATAAACACCTGATTTTGATGGGTCAGCAATCACTTAGTCTTGCCAGTTTCTGTGTCTATGATAGCGCCACTTGCAGCTCTTCACACTAAGTTGCATGTGTTCAACGAAATTTCGTTCTTTCATTCATTGAAACATTAACAACTGCATCCTAATGTCTTCTTAAAACGATCTTTTGTTTAATTGTCGTGCTCCGCTACAAATGCCGTGTAAAAACCACTCTTTCCTAATAGGACGAAAAATGGATTTTGTTTCGGGGTAGTGTATCTTTCATACTATAGCATTATTACTTTTACTATTAATAATAAAAAACCCTCTTTTAATGTGAATAACACATACGTAAACCCTATAAAGCAATGGCCGAAGATTAGCAAGGTTTTCGACCACTTTTCTGTGTTGAGCGATTTTTTAATGGTGATGTTTAACGGTTATATAAACACTTCTTCTTTGGATAAGGCAAAAACAAGTCTAAAGACTCCAGTACTGGCGATAAACATGTACGTCTTTCAAAACTGATATTTCTTATACAAGAAAAACATGCTACCTATTAAACTGATCACAAGTTTTCATTTAAAACTTGTTTATATAGCAATTACATTTAGTTAACGAGAACTATACATATACTTCACCATCTTCTATTCCTAACAAAACAACTATTCGCCAAAACAAGTGTACAGATATATTGTTGAAATAATTTAGAAATCAGCTTCTGGCTCTCAAAGCGATTTGTTGGTGTTTTTTTTTTTCTGGCCAAAACAAAAGGTTCAGTCGAATGCAGTCAAAAAGTAACTAGTTTCGTTTTCAAAATAGCTGACTACTTAATGATTGTATTTTGAAAACGTATTGCTACATCAGTTCATGTAACTAAATATGGTACTATTCCATTCCATTTCTTGTTTTTCCCAAGTTTTTATTATTATTTGTATTGTTATTACTATTATTATTATTGCTATTATTATTATTACTATTATTATTACTATTTATATTATCATCATCATTATTATTATTACTTTTATTATTATTATTATTGTTGTTGTTATTATTGTTATAAAAAGATGAGTGATATTCTCAAGTGAAGAAATTATTGGGCCCCAGGAATGCTCACGTCGCTAACTCGTCATCTCAAGAATCTGCTGCGTTACCAGCGTGGTGGTCCCTGATGGTGTAACGGTTAGCATGCCTGACTAGAATACAGGGAGATGTGGGTTCGATTCCCGCTCGGGGCAATACACCAATTTTTTCGGATGAGATAAGAGTGTGTAGAAAGCCAGAAATCGAGTCGCTGGGCCACAAACCAACACCAGAATTATAGTTTTTTATTGTATTTTTCTAAAATTCGTTACTCTACGTATTTTTACTAATTATGTTCAAAACTGCAGATCGCCTCAAAAGTTTGTGCGAGGCAATGTCATACCAGAGTAGGATAGAAGAGAAGAGAATGGAAAAGAAAAGAAAAAAACGGAATGAAGTCGAATGGAATAGAATTTCTAAACCCAGTAACTGGGATCAGTAGTTATTAGGTCAGAGTTTGTCTAAAACCTCGGTAAACATTTTTTTTAAAAATTCGTAAGTTCGAGTAAAGAACAGCCTCTTTTTGCATATATTAGACAATCTATTGATTTTAAAAGCATTTTTTTGTTACTTTTACTTAAAAAGTTCTCCTAAAATTAAATAAAGCTGTCAATTTATGTTCGGTTCAGCTGTGTGGGGCAGTCAATTGTAAATGTGATAGTAGCATAACTCGTCTGGTTCTTTACTTTCAGACTTGTTTCAACATCGTCAACAAACTGAGTCATCTGACAGGG
>JAOBRG010394668.1:0-10385 GCA_027574985.1 Umimayanthus nakama | reverse complement strand
CATCTCTGCCCCCCCAGTAATAAGAGAAAATGTATCAGCACTGCCCCCCTGCTCAAAAATGGCTAGGTACGGCACTGAATTATCTCCTAACATTCCAGAACAATCAAACACCTTGCTCAAAGTAAAGACTGGGACGAGAGATATAGCTCAGTTGTGTTTTCCGTCTAACTTGGCAGGAATTGTGGGCAATAAGATTGAACAAAATTTTTATTTTGTTTTTATCCTATTCCAGAATAGAGTCAATCGAACATGCCCTAAATACTGTCTGACAGACTACATGTAAAAAAAACTTAACTTCAATTGTTGTTTTTTTTCAATTAAACAGTATTACGAATTGCTAACCGTACTTGCTTTTACGTAGTAATATCTTTATGCTGTAATTCATCACAATAAGAAACAAATAAAAAAATGTTCAAAAATTGTGTTTCAACCCCATACAGAGTTCTCTAAGGCTGATACTAAAGGTACGTGTATTACGAGCAGCTCACATACTTTGCTTTTCTCTTGTACTTGACCTTGAACTCAACATCTGCAAAAAAATTGGTTTACTAAAACTCCATTTACCTCACCTGTTCTTCATTTCAATTAACGGTTTTTTGTGTAAACAAACACATGGAAACGATCTTGTTCTCTTAAAACCTACCATTCTTACCGCGCTTTCAACATCAACTGCTACTTCATTAGATCATTTAAAAGTACCTTCCTAGCAAGCAACAGATTTCTCCTCTTTAGCTGATGCACCACCACCATCAGTTGCTACTTCTTCTTTATTTAATATCAACATTATGACCAGCAACAGATTCCTCACTTTTAGCTGGTCAACATCCTCAACGACTACTTCCTCTTCATTTAACATTATGCTCCTGACCAGCAACAGGTTCCTCACTGACAGCTGGTCACCATCAGCTGCTACTTCATTCTCTTTCTCAATTAACACCACTTTACTGGCCAGAAACAGATCCCTCACTTTCAGCTGGTGAGCTATCCTCAACTACTACTTCTTCAATTGATTTTATCTTCCTGGCTAGCAACACATTTTTCACCTTATGGTTGCTGCAACCGTTCTCGACGCGTATTTCTTAATTTAATATTATCTTCCTGGCCAGCAACAGATTTCTTGCGTTCAGCTGCTGCGTTATCCACTACTCTTTCATCATCTAACATTACCTTCCTGACCAGTAACAGATTCTTCGCAGTCAGCTGCTGCGTTATCCACTACTCTTTCATCATTTAACATTACCTTCTTGACCAGCAACAGATTCCTAGCGTTCAGCTGCTGCAACATCCACTACTCTTTCATCATTTAACATTACCTTCCTGACCAGCAACAGATTCTTCGCAGTCAGCTGCTGCATTATCCACTACTCTTTCATCATTTAACATTACCTTCTTGACCAGCAACAGATTCCTCGCATTCAGTTGCTGCATCATCCACTACTCTTTCATCGTTTAACAATACCTTCCTGACCAGCAACAAATTCTTCACGTTCAGCTGCTGCATCATCCACTACTCTTTTATCATTTCACATTAACTTCTTGACCAGAAACAGATTCTTCGTGTTCAGCTGCTGCGTCATCCACTATTTTTTCATCATTTAACTTCTTCTTTCTGACCAGCATCGGATTCCTCACTTTCATCTGCATGATCACCGTCATTTGCTACTTCATTCCCTTTCTCATTTAACCTTACCTTCCTTGCCAACATCAGATTCCTCACTTTCATCTGCATGACCACCATCAGCTGCTACTTCATTCCCATTCTCATTTAACCTTACCTTCCTTGCCAACATCAGATTTCTCACTTTCATCTGCATGACCACCGTCAGCTGCTACTTTATTCTCATTCTCATTTAACCTTACCTTCCTTGCCAACATCAGATTCCTCACTTTCATCTGCATGACCACCATCAACTGCTACTTCATTCCCATTCTCATTTAACCTTAACTTTCCTGGCCAGCATCAGATTCCTCACTTTCATCTGCATGACCACCATCAGCTGCAACTTCATTCCCCTTTTCATTTAACCTTACTTTCCTGGCCAGCAACAAGTTCCTCACTTTCATCTGCTTGACTATCAGCTTATTTAACCTTACCTTCCTGGCCAGCAACAGATTCCTGACTTTCAGCGGTAGCACTATTTTTAACTGTTTATTCTTTCTTACTTAACCTTACATTACTGGCCAGCAACAGATTCGTCCTTTCAGCTACTGCATCATCACCACTACTTTCCCATCGTAATTTAATCTTACTTTCCTAGCCAGCAAAAGATTCCTTGTTCTGCACTGGTGCACCATCATCAACTGCATCATCAATTTTGTTAAGCTTTACAATCCTGGCCAGTGACAAGAGTCTTCACTCTCTACTGATGCACCATCATCAACTGCTACTTTCTTTCTTTTATCTTCACCTTCCTAGCCAGCTACAGGTTCTTTTCTGTTTACTGAGTGCACAAGTATCTTGACTGCTATTTGCTTTTCATTTAACCTTACCTCCCTGGCCAGCAGGAGATTTCTCACCCTCCGTTAGTGCACCATCATCAACCGCTACTTCCTTTTCATCTTTATCTCTGGGTTGAATATCTCCCAGTGCTTTGTTACACCTCCAGATAAACAAAGCACCATCTCGACTGACAGTATAGATCTGGTTACAGTACAGTCTATGTTAAGGATAAAACCATAGTTGCCACTGTTAACTTGATGTGAAATTCAAGGACTTTTCAAGGACTTTCCAGGACGTTAACGAACAAATTTAAGGGCTTTCTGTACCAAAAGAAACTCTGTTATTCTGTATGTTAATTTAGCAATGATCTTAACAGGGTTTGCTTCTGGGAAAAAATTGAGCCTCCATTTTATTTTGATTCATACATTGTTACACAGAAGGTATTATGCCCAGTTATAACATACAGCTCAGTTTCATAATTTCTTACAGTCTTCAGTATTTTCAAGGACCAAAGCCCAAATTCAAGAAGTATCCAGGATCTGGAATT
This sequence comes from Umimayanthus nakama, assembly GCA_027574985.1. Lineage (NCBI taxonomy): Eukaryota > Metazoa > Cnidaria > Anthozoa > Zoantharia > Parazoanthidae > Umimayanthus > Umimayanthus nakama. The sequence goes on along the minus strand of JAOBRG010394668.1, from coordinate 7,398 downwards.
TTCTTTTGCCAATTTAAGGACTTTTCAGGACTTTCAAGGAAAAGGTGGCAATCCTGTAAAAGACACATGACACAGTATACTTTTAAATATATTTTGCATTAATGAGCGAGTGACACACTAAGCAGCATTAGTACACACAGTGCACACTGTACAACAAGTACAGGTTCGGTATATAAAACAACCAACAAAAATTTATAATAGATGCCAGGGGGTATTATGGAACATTAGCAAAATCTTCTTAAACTCGAAAGAACTGCAGAATTGCAACAGTTGTAGGCGTATACTGTTTGCAGTACTTAAGTAAGTGTCCTAAACAGTTTTTGTGTGTCAAGAAACATACAAGAAATAATGTAAATCAACAAATTTTCACCATCTGCACTACATATCAAAGTAAAAATAAAAAGAATATCAAAATAATTGAAACAAAACATCCAATATGATTGTACTCTTTCATAATTCCAAAAACAAGTTTTTTTAGAGGAAAAAACTCAAGCTCAGTTACCAAACTTTATGATAAGATCAAAGAGATGCAAGGATACATCCAGAGATTTGTCTACAAAGAAGCAATTGACTATCACGTTACGATGCCCAGAGAGGGTTATAGGTGTGAAGTTCTTCATAGGATTTAGGGAGTACACGCGGGTGGTCATGTCTTCACTGCCACTGATAAGAAATCTGAAACAAGAGTGGTATACATGTAAATACACTAAATACTGCATAAAGGTGTCCTTCTTCTCCTGGTTACCTAAAGGAGCAGTTTCACTTTCGCTCCATTCAAACCTGATGCTTTCCAAACAAGTTCATTTCACTTCTACCCAAAATATATTAATAAATGCGACCTAGTTTGACAAAGGAATTATTCTGGACAGCAAACAGAATTGTCGAGGATCAATTCAGTTGGGAACCATATTGCTCTGCTTAACAATTTATTCCATTGGCCATTACTAAACTTGCTTCATCGCTTACAACTGAAATCCGTTTCAATCTACCTCGAAGTCAAACCATCCAAAGATATTTACAACAAAGGTAAAAACATGTTTGTATTATTTGTAGCAGATGTTATTTTGGTGTTTTTAACGTCCTATGCCAAGCCATGGAAAGAACTTGTATTCAAAGCGTGAAACAGCCCTTTAATATACTGTATCCTCTCTGTACAATTAAAGTGTCTGCCATATGTGCCCAATCTCTAAAGCTTGGTTCTCATTAACAATGGAGACAGCTCTAGCTTGTCCTTCCATTTCTGCTTGCACTTCCATCAGTACTGGTTCACACTTGGAAGTTTGTGACGTAAGTACGACAAAAGCATAAGAGGCGATGGAATAAAAAGAAACAATCCCTTCCTTCCGCCTCTGCTTCAGTCTCCGTTTTCATGGCGTAGACTAGAATTTACATAAGGATTCTTCAATCTCCACTTCTATGTCCACCTCTGCTTGTCTCTGGGGTCAACCTGTCTCCAACAGTTTTCCGCTTTGTGCAGTACTGTATCTACAGTAATCCTGACTTTAATGTTGCTAGGTAACATTCATTCAAAGTAACTATTTCCGTTCTCGTATACAGTGTATGTTACATACACATGCTACCAAGTCCTAATTATTATTTACTCACTCGTTTTCATATCATTACAGTATTTAAGAGACTGTCTCTGTAATTTTCGACCGCTCAATCTGGATCAAAATTGGGATTTCCTTTAAACTTTCTATGCTGAAAGAAGTTGATGTACTATGAAAGAAAACACTTTTCTTTTTTCTCTGCTCCCATTTGTTGTCCAGATCTTACTGCGAGAGCCCGCGAGACTCGAAAACTGTTAAATTACAGTTTTGCAACCCTGAATTATGGTCAGTTTTGCGCCGCTATTGTGGCGGCCATGTTTAACAAAAGCTCACCATTTTTTTACCAGTGTTAGATACATCCTACCTAATTACATAAATGGTAAAACTAAGTAATTTACTTTAAAATCTTTGATAAAATGGCAGTTTGAACAGGTTAGGTTCGAGGGTTTGCTAATCAAGACGGTCAAGTGGAACATTTAAAAATCACGTTTTTCAAAATTCTGACTTAATCTGAACCTGTCACTTCTTTTTCTGAGCACTGCTAGGATGGAAGTGCAGAAATGTGAAAAAACATTTGTGGGTATTCAAACATACAAGAAAATACAAGCAGCGAAATGTTACCAAAATTCTGACTTTCGGCAAGTTGCTACGATATTTTCTGTATAAATAAAGCCTGCAATTTTGGCTATTTGGAGTTTTTCTAAGCAAGGGAACATTAAATGGGGTTGTATTAAGAATGCTAAAAGAGATACCTCCCTAAAACGTACCGTAAAAAATCATAGTTTTTAAGTTTTGCAGCCCAAACAACTGGGTAAGTCTACAGACTGCACTACAGTCACGAACCCGCGGTTACGCAGGTATTTGCAAAGCGATTTAGCGCATATCATCGAAAAGAAAACAATATTTAGACCATAAACAGAGAGCCGGTGACATGTTCGTTTGTTTGTACTAATTACTTTAATAAATGTCATCACTGCCCCCCAAGAATTACATGTAAGAATAGGAAAAACTAAGTCAGCCTTGCCCCCCTGCTCAAAAAATTCCAGTTATTGCCCTAGCTGCCTGTAAACAACTGCTTGCAGACAATTTATAGCTGATGTACAATATTTCACTCAGTGTGTGTGAGTCCCTATGCAGTTCACCTTGGTCAATATACTAACATTTGAATGCAGTGCTCCCTTTTCAGCATTTTCTGATAAAGACTTTGCAAACTGCATTTTGTTCAACCTCATTCAATAGCAATTTATTAACTAATTCAATTTGTAACTACAATAAGCTGAAATTGAACAGACTAAAACTGTAATAAGTGATAGGGGATTGGATAACTTTTCCCCTGCAAGATCTGAAGGTGTTTACATTATTTTAATGTTAAAATTAATTTTAAAATTAACCCTCGGACGACCTAGCTATCTGCCAGAAATGTACAAAGTAGCACAGGACATAATTTAATGGCAAACATACTTTGAGTCTGCTGACCAGTCAATACACGTTGTGTCATCGTAATGGCCGGTGTAGGTCCTGTGAAGCACAAATGGAGCAAAATCCTTGGTGTGTCCTGGAGCATGCCATACTTGAATCTGTTTTCCATGGGTTACTGCAATGTATCTATGTTTGAGAGACAGAACACAGTCTCAGAGGTGTTAAAGACAAGAATTCACACAGACTGTATATTAAGCCCACACACTTAAAAGGCCTTTAATTTCAAGCACAGCTGACATCAACTTCAAAAAATGTGTTACTTCACACCTTAGTTGATTTTTACTTCCAATTTCATATTAAACCTTGATGTATATGTAACAGTGCCACACTTTTTAAACAGTTACATGTAGCTGACTGGTTCAAAGAAAGTCATATTGTCATGTCATGAAAAACAAAACTCACAAACATGTGTCAAAGTTCACCAGTTAGCATGCTCTTCTTATAGAAAAACAAAGCAGTTAATGAAAAGAAATAAGTACATTACCCAGTGATGAATCTAGGGCATGTCATTGCATCCAGGAATGCAAAAAGTTCATTTTGGACTCATAAATGAAACATTGGCATGTCCAAATGGATGCAGAGTGGACGCAAAGTAGTTTCAGATAAAGAAGCACATGTGACAGACTGGTTTCCACATTTAGAAAACTAAAATTCGCCCGATTTGGGTCGTTGTCACCACTATTTTGCATCTGTGTTGATGTACAGTTTTATAGTGTTTCCGTCCTTGCAATCCTCTGTTTTGCTTCAGTATGCGTTCAATCGACTGGATTCCTTTGACGATGACTGTTAGAACATTTTACAAACGAGGGAAACTGGAACGAGCTAGCCTTTCTGGGCACGTGACAAGATTGAAGATGGCGGAGAGTTTTCTGTTTGATCTTTTCTCATTCGAATCATTCTGCATTTGTGCAAAAAAGAAAGGTGATAAATGAATAGATCAAACCTCTTCAAAGCCTAATGAATTCTTTATGAAATCTATTTTGTCATCAAAATTTCCAAAATGTGCAAGAGAACCAGATAGATAGACTTACTAAACAAAACTATATTTTTGTCTCCATTTGTTCTCCATGTTTCTTTAAACTTCAAGTTGCTTGACTTTGTATTTTTTTTGTGCAAATTACATGGCTTTAAAACAAATATCCCGTGTTTTACTTTAAAGGTAAAAATGGGAGAAAAACGCAGACACATTACATGCTTGGATAAATGCGGTAGTTATCATGCGCGAACACCTCCACCAGCTGATAATCAACCCTCCACCAAGCCTAAAAAAATTTATCGTCATGTTGATTGTTTTTGCCTTTAACTCTAGTCCAATGTTGTCTCAGTCCATTAGGAAAGAAATACTCTCAAATTTTGCATTACTTTAAAGTTAATGTATAGAAACAAAACCTGCTTTGAAAAAGGGAAAAAATGAAAATCATGAATATTAATGAAGCCCCCAAGATCCAGCAAATGCCCCCCCCATATTAATAACAGGGGGTCCCATGGACCCTCGTGTTTCAGATCCCAGATTTATCACTGATTACCTTCCATTGGGGCTGAACTTGATGTCTAGAACAGGTCTCTTGAAATTGAAGTGATGCAGGACAATTTTAGCCTTCAGGTTGGAAATTAAGCATCTACCATCTAAATCAAAAACACAACAACAATACCAAGTTGTTACAAAATTAACACTCAGACGACCAAGCTTTTTGCTGTAAAAAATTAACTTTGAGGTGATTTGGACCCCCCACCGGTTTTCAAACTGTTGCACATAAAAAATTAAGCTTTGGCATGCAAACAGCTTTGGGTTAGCAAGTTGCTTTTTATAAGAACAATCAAGTTTTTAATTAAGAAATGTTGCTACGTTTGCCATCTTGGCTGCCATCTTGCATTTTCAAAAATTTGATTTTGCACAAAAATGCAGCAAGCATTACTGAAATTAGTACAAAACATGTGTTTGCAACGCTCCTCAAATAGGAATATAATTGGGGACAGAGTCTAACAGAAGATATTTGAACAAATATTGTCAAAAAGTTACAGTTTTCGGTGTCAAACTTTAAATTGCATATATGTATAATTAATTATACAGACAATATAAGTGATGATATCATCAAACTAATGTCAAAGGATGCACTGATTATCAGACTACACTGTTGACCACTGGTACTGACAGTTTCATTTTGATTGTTTGAACTCTTCAGGTTGGAAAAACCTATGGGGATACAACCCCACCCCCCCCCCCTCCTTGGGCTTGGATATTTGAGGGTTAATTTTTTTATCATGTTATGCAACATAATTTCAAAACCTGAATGTTCATTTAATGTTATTGTATTACAAGTATGGCACTATGGATATCTTATTCTAACCTACTCTATTGCATCAGATTGTTATTGTTATAATTGTATTGTAGTACCAAATCAAATCAAACAATACCCGATGTATTCACTGTTATTGACAATAATGAAATGAAAATCAGGCCAAAAATTTCAAAAACTCAACTCTAAAAGCAGCTCCTATTTGATTTTAACTTCATTTTGGTTGAATTATCAGGGCCCTTTGTTACATAACTTCTTAAATGGTTAAAGCCTGCTTATAAATTTGTTCCCAATTCACCTAAAAATATAAACTTGGTTGAGCAGTTTTACCAAGATGCAAACGGTCAAGTGCAACTGGAATTGGCAAGTCTCTTGAATTCTACTCTGGAAAGAAAAACTTTGCTAAAAACAGCTCTTGGAACATGATTCATACTCTAAAGGCGGCACATACCTATAAACGTATTTGCGGGGAGCACATCCTCTCCCCTCTATTCCACACACTACATGCTCACCTTCATCCACAGTGATGATTGTGCTGCTGTCTGGTGACAGGCAGATCTTTGCAACACTCTTGTTGTTTTCAAACGGAAGAGTCCAAGATCTGTTACTGGTGATGAACAGCAAATAAGATATATGACATTAGCAAAACCCGGGTTTTATCTTTTCTCAGATCCTGCAAATTCAACAGGAATGCAAGGAATGAGCAAACAACAAATAAAAAAAGTTAATGATTATTTTTTTAAAAAACTGAAATGAATAATGGCAGTGTATTCACCAATATGTGAGCATGGAGCCAAGAGGTGAACATTCTAAAAGCAACTATTCACCGAGATTGAAGAGAATAACTGTTTTAAGGTAGTAAAAGTTAACCTTGCGAAATGACTACCCATTGCCAGATTTGTTAGCACACGCTTAAGTAACTTTTTAAATTTAAGATAAGTATATTAAGTACAAACAAACTTGCAAGAAAATTAAGGGGGACATCCAGATCTACAGGATTTCCTGTTCTATCACTGCCATAAAAAGGGAGTTAAATGCAGGCCATTGTTTCGCTGAATTAGCTTCACTCAACAACAAAAACTTCTATCAGTTAAATTGCAGCTGTTTCGCATAATCATCAAATATATCCTCACTTTTTCAAATCGAAGACCGACACTCGGTTCCCAACGGGACTAATGACACAGTCTCCATCAGACGTGAACTCAACGTTTCCGCGCCTGTACACAGCGCCGTAGAGATTCGAAAACTGCAGAGAATGGAAGTGTAACAATCGGACATGTTTCAGGTCAAGTACTGAAAAAATCTGAGCTGTGGACAACGATTAAATACACAAACTAAAGCATACCTTGTACGAAAACTTCATCCTTTAGCGGCACGTGTGCCAAGTTTCTCCTTTGTAACCAAGCCTGTTCGAAACCGACCGTAAACAAAAAATAGACCGAGCGGGAGTGGGGCGGAGCTTTCTGTCCTCTACAATACAAGTGCTTGTTCTGTTTCGTTTATATGGTGTTCGTAAACGGCTAGAAACATTCGTCTTGTGGTGCTTTTGAAAAATTGTGCTGTTTACAGCGTTAATTTTAACTTTTTACGGTTATTTAGGGTACTTTGCTATACCGACTGGCCTTTCTCGAGTAAAATGAAAACGAGCCTGCATGAACTAAGGCTCTTTAAACGCTGTGTGAAACGTTGCCTGAGTGCTTCAAATTCCGTCACAAATATTCGTATCAACATTTTTACAGTCAACTCCAAATATTGCAGACACCCTCGGGACTTAAAGTTTGTGTCCGTAAGAGCGGCCAGCTGATCTGGCAACCTCGTTGCTAATCTGGCCCTGTGACGTCATCTGCAAAACTGTGTATCATTAAGCCTGCTCTTAAAGCAATACTTTGGACTAAGGAGTCAACTTTAAGAACTTTTAGAATAAATGTTAAGTCCACTAAACGCTTAAATCACTAAATGTAAAGTTTTATTATATGGGCAACAATGTTTTACTGAAAAATAAACCACTCATAGAATCCATATGACAGTACATCCGGGTCCCGAGTAGGATATTTTCCATATCTTCACTAGTG
>JAOBRG010394667.1:5863-24767 GCA_027574985.1 Umimayanthus nakama | reverse complement strand
ATTTATTACAAAAAAAGTCTCTTAAACTCGGCCCCGCCGGCCTCACAACAATCCAAAAATGGCGTCTCTCTCACACTTCTCCTCACACGAGGTCAGTTCACTACGTCACACTCACGTGACTTTACACGTCAACAGTTCACTTCCGTTCTGTTGACACTCACTTCCGCTCAGCGTACGCTCACTAGAACTGCAACATTGCTCAAACTGAGACTTGTACTTCGAAAAGTTTCAAGGGAAAAAAAAAGTTTAAAAGTACCGAAGAAAGGGGGGCATGACGGGTCACGAACGTAGGACCTCACAAACAGGAGTCACTATTCACTAGCACTTTACTAACCCGTCATTTTGCTGTCGAAACTTCACATGTTTTGTATGTAAATCAAAAGTTTTTACAAAAGTAGCCCTGACTCAACCCTTACCCTAACTAACCATAGAAAACCACAGACAACCATCAATAGCCCTATGATATGAATTTACGGGTAATAAATGAGCCGTGACAGTCCGCCATCTTGAAGTGGGCGTAAAAAATAACTTCGCCCGCTCCGGTCAGCCAAAGCGCGGAAATTCAGTGGGCAGGTGCGCCTCCTTTCTATTTAAACTTGCCAGAACTAGTTCTTTTCGGCCAAATCGACAAATGGAGCGATACGGCTAAGCACATGTTACACTAATATACCTAGTAAGGATTCGCAGTTAAGCATACGCTTCTCTAAATGTGGTTTCTATCGTGGCAGGGGTGTAGACATTTTCTAACAGTGAGAAAGCCCTGGGCTTGTGAGGCAACAGACTATCTAGCCCCAAAGATTCAACTACTAGCCCCTGGCGATCACTGTAAATGATTTCAAACATGTTAGCTATCTCAGGGGCTAAATTCCTTTAAAAACTTCTAGCCCAACCATCAAATTCGCTAGTCCCGGCGATTGGGCTACAGAATTTCTACACCCATACGTGAGAAACTTACTGGCTTTAAGCTTAGACTTTTGTTACCGGTAAAGTTTTCTTTCACTACAGCTGCAATTTTTTTTTATTTTTTTATTTTTTTTTACTCGCTTGGTCACATCCTTTAAAGCAAATTTGTATCTTTTTTATGAAAATACAATCAAACGAGCATGCTCAGTGAAACAAATTTCCCCAAACAACGACACAGCCTTTCCAAGTCTAACCTGGTCTCTGAACTGGTTCGTGTAGCGCTGCAGGCCTTCCTGATCCCCAGTCTCCTCGCATATCTCAATCAAAATACCAAAGTCGTGATATTTTGCAGCAAGTGCCAACGCCTGGCTTCTCTGTTTGTAATAAACTGTAATGTGAATTGAGACCTGGTCAACACCAACCATATATTTGTAAGTTCTTATTGGGCGTTTAAAGAGCTCAACGCGCTGCCTGTAAATCTAAAATTAACTCAATTAGGCTATTACAAAACAGTATAAAATAAGATTATGATATGACCAGCTAAAAAAAAAAAAAAAAAAACTAGATCCAGTAATTCAGATTCAAAAGCCGAAAGAGAGATTTAAAAACAATAATACAAAAACTGAGCGACTTTCCCAGCGTTGCAGTCTTTCTTACCCAGTGGTAGAATTGCTTCTCTCCTATCTTGTTCATATCTTTGGCGCACTTCATCAAAGCGATCTTCTCTTCTGACGCAAGTCCTTAACCCAGTTAAACAGTGTTATTTGGTTAACAAAAAGCTATTAAATGCAGACTGTCAAGCATTTAGAGACAATTGAATTCCATGTAATAAACAGACTACTATATGCGCATTTGCATAGGTTTAAGTACGCCATATTCGTATATGGCAGACACGCAAAAAAAATAAATGGGAACGAGTGCGTGCAAGCGAGGCTTATGAGGCACTGTTGCATTGTTTTCCTTTTTTTGCCTCATAAGCCTCGCTTGCATGCACTTGGTCCCATTGTTTTACATAAGTCTGTCATTTACGAGTATGGTGTACGTGATAAGAGTGCTCTTACAAATATCAAAAAAATACCTCCCCAGCGTTAGCCCTGAAAAGGAAATGGACCCACGCGGAGAAAGAGAAAAAATCCCTTACCCCTTTGGGGTTCGAACCCACGACCTACTCAGTGCGCAGTATGTTTTCTTCATTGTCAGTGTAAGCTAGAAGCTTGCAATGCACATACACAAAGATTGTTGATTGATCGATTGACTTGCGATTGATTGATTGCTATGAAAAGTAACGACGCAAGAACACGTCAGTCAGTCAGCCAGCCATTCATGCAAGCAAATAATTCTAGTATTTTTTAAGGTCACACTAACAACTTATTTGTAGTTTGAGCTAGTTGCACCTGCGAGTCAAAACATGACGATGATCGTTTGATCAAAAATGCTGGTTTTTTAAAACTAAAATTTTAAAATTTATATAGAAAACCTAAAATTTTAAAATTTATATAAAAAATGAGTAAGTTACTAACAAGGTAAAACAAGGAAAGCAAAACAAATCAAAACAGGTAAGTAGATAAATACTATTCATGTACTGAACTGTGGAGATGAGTAAATATGAGTCAGCCGGGGTACGTTGAACGATTGGAAGGAAGACATATGTGCAAGTTAGTAGTAAGCTAGATCGGTAAGCATTAATGAGTAAATAGGTACATAGGTAGGTAAATAAGTAGATAGTTAGGAAGGTAGGTATGTAAGTACGTAAATAAGTGAATAAGTATATACCAACTGAATAAATAAGTGGATAGGCAAATAAATGCTCTTAATTAAGCCAAAAATAAGTCTGTAAGTAAGTTATGGTACTACATTTTGCCCGTGTCGTGCGATTTCCACACATTTTAGTTACTACCAAATACTGCACGCGTTTGTTACAAAATGCGACGTTAAGTTACAAAACACGTAGGTTATTTCAAAACAAGCTGGTTATTTCAAAACGCGCTAGTTGTTACAAAACGCGCAAGTTGTTTCAAAACGAGTAGGTTATTTCAAAGCGCGTTGGTTATTACAAAACGCACAGGTTCCTTCAAATGCGTTGGCTGTTTCAAAACGCGGAGGTTACTACAAATCATTATACCAGTGAGTAATCTAACACACTCTTACTTTAGACTCTCCAACTGATTCACGTAGCCATCCAGTAAAATGTCAGCGAGATCAACCATCTGCTGGAACAGTATCGACCGGATCTGGGAGAGGAGGAAGCAATCTAAGCTTTGACTTGCTTAGTTCCTGTACGGCTTCTCTGATTTCCGGCCGTTTGTAACTTAGGAACTTCGGTACGACTGGTTTCCGTGACGTCACCAAGAAGAACGGCCGGGAGAAGCCTAGACAAGAATGTACTGCGCAGCTATACAAACACGTGTCGTTGGAAATGTTTGAATCTGCAGCAGAGTACATTTTTGATAATTTGGATGCAGCCAAAGATACAAACAAGATTCTACTTCCTTTATGTGTAAATGTTGTTTTAGACGATCCTTTGCTGATCGACTTTAGCTCTTGCGGTTATATTCCGACAGAACACTTTAGTTAGAGAGTTTGTACTCTCCGTCTCTGAAAACGTCCGGCGATGGAAACCTTTTTTTGAAACTTTGAACTGCGCGATCTTGATAAACAGGAATCGACTTGATATGAATTTCTAAACACAAATGGCATATGTTGCTTGTCAATGTTGTTTTACTAATGAGCTTTGTGAATTGTTTTATGAATCGGATAATTTTTTCAAACAACTTCAGTGTCAACCATCGCTTCAAGCCCAAATAAAATTTATAGATCAACAATAACAGTTGCACTGGTCAACAGAGAGTTCGCACATGCAACTGCAGTACTATACTTCTCTGTCGCTTCCACAACTTTTGAAGGAGTCGGCAGATTTGACAACCCAGTAATTTAGTCGGCGATTTCTTCGTTGTATTTTACACGTCATTTATCGACTTCGCAACAATGTTCTGGAAATTAATTGCATCAAAAAATAAAAAAGCACGTTCGGCTGTTTCTTGAAAAATTTACATTTTTATCGCCCAAACGGTCACGAACATCGAGGTGACGCGCCCGGTCAAGACAATGGGGCCGCATTGGGACACATTCCTTTGTTGTTTGGCAAAGCCTCTTACGGAGTTCATCCTTGTAACGTCACCAGATCAATCTGAGAGTTTATGACCGCGCATAAGGATAGAGAAAGAGGCCTAGTATCTAGGCAACAATCACGTGACATCACCGAGACGAATGTACGGAGTTCATAATAATAATAATAATAATGTTTAACCAGGGAGCCTACATCGCCGAAGCGGTTTTCAGTAGGGCCCTGCAACATAACAAAATGTAAATAATGAAAGTGAAAAAAAATATATATAAATATAAAAGCTAAAAGACAAAAAATGTTTACATAAAAAACTAGTATAAAAGATACAAATTAAAATTACAAATGTGATTTAAATATCGCTAATGTGTTGCTATCTCTTATGTTTTCGGGCAAAGTGTTCCATTCGGATGCTGCATGGTATAGCACCTGTGACGTCACCGAGATCAGTCTGAGAGTTAAAGACCGCGCAAACGGAGAGAGAAGTCTGGTAACTAGGAAAAGCTTACTTCCAACATTTCTGACTCCTATCTGACAGTTTATTCTGGGGTGTTTAGCCAGTTTGTTTAAACAAAAACATCCGTTACATTTACACGAAATACAAAATCTCTTTCTACCAACCAAAGAAAACTAAATTTGAAACACCACACTCTTTGCTAAAACACAAGATTCAAAGGTTGTGCGACGAGATATTTAAGTCCGACATTTAAACATTTCTTACGTATCAACCAGGGACAAGAAAAACTGATAAATAAATGTGACAAATCCGTACCTTGTTGTCATCTGTTTCTGTCAGCCCTCTTTCTGCTGTAAACTTAATCTGTCAAAATAACACACGTATCTAGTAAGCCCTACTGTAGTTCGTCAAAACACACAGAATCGTAATTCCTATTTTCAAATGATAAATTTTAACCCCGTTTAGCTTGGACGGGGAAAGACCCCCTCCCCCCCCCCCCCCCTCGTGATTTTCTTTTTGAACAGGCGTTTCAAATTTTATGACTTAAATTCCGAAGAAAATATGGAGAATCCTTTCGTATATAGCATTTGTTGTCATTCGCGATGTCTGCTGTTGTCATAGTCACTAAGAAATCAAAGGTCACACTGTCAGATTTTCAGGAAAGTTTCCCGTCTTCTGGAATTTAGCAAGCTCCAAGTTAGCATTCATCAGCAAGAAGTTTCTTACTTTGCCTAAAATCTCGATACTGAAATATTACATAAAGTTTTACGGGCATCCGACCAATATCAACGGAGCTACGGCTTCATAAGACATAACTGAAATACTCAATACTGAAACCACCGCTCAGACTGCATGACAACTTTAGACGAAGAAACCAAATTAAGTTTTATCTTTCCAATTCATGCTCCCTGTGGACACTTCAGGCCTTCTGAGCTGCGTTCTTGAATAAGCACAAATGTTTTGACCCACAGACGTTTCTAGTTATTTAGAAAAATACGCAAAATGTGGCTGCACTCAAACGTAGTACAACCAAATCATCAAATGCTGAAACCGCCCTACGGTAATTTTCAGTTCTGCGTTTCTTTTTCTTTTCAGCTCCCTAAAACTTACTACTTTGCAACAAATGGCTTTTGACTACTGTACCTGTCGTGAGATAATGCTGCGAACGCCACTAGGGCCAGCAGTGGCTAGAAAGTAAAGGTGAAATGATGTTAGTCGAGTACTAGTTGTTTGTTCATCCTTCGGTGAATACAAACGTAAATACTTTTATCTGTGTTGCCTTGTTTATGGCATGAGAGCGAGGTTACTGTGAGTGTCAAGGGCTAGAACTGTGGGCAGAGCAACCATAGTTTTAACTGGTTGTAAAGCTCCGCAAACTTCAAAACAAATGTATATATATTGAACAAACCGTGACCGTGTACATAGCTTTGTTTTACGTGAATGTTAGCCGTTTGAAAATCTTTTGCGTTTTGTGCACGGTCAAGGTAAACAAACAAGAGGTAGAGAACAAAAACCTGTAAACAAAGAAACTGGGCGAGTTTCGTAACCAGTTCGTTCTATTTATCAACTACGGTGCAAATAGCTGCGTCAAAAAGATTTTTAGTTTTATAGTTACTCAGAGGGATCAAATGAGTAGAAACAGATTTGTTTTAGTGGCAAATTATGCAGTAGACACGGACTCTTGTCCGTGTGGTGCCATCCAACCCATGAAGCACCTTAAAGAAGCCTGCCCAATCTTCAGCCCCCTTAATGGAGTTTAGGGGCTGAAGGGCTTGGACGAAAAAACCATCAATTATTATGGGTCCGTTCTTGAGATATAAACGTATAACTAACCAACAGATCAAGTGCAAGACGACTGAGAAATAGAGATTAGATTCCAACACAACATAGCCTGATGCTATTCTAAAAGCATACAGTAAGTTCTGTAGCCGGCACTGGGCACTTGTCTAAACTCAAACTCGCCGTGTGGCATATTCATGTTCGTATGTCACACGGGTTTTCAGCCAATCAGAGCGTGCGCACTATACAATTTCTTTTATGGTTGCCAATGAAACGTAAATTGCAAACACGTAGCACTTAATAGTTCTTAAGCTAACAAACTAAGGCACATCGCCCTGGCCACCCGTGAGGGCGATCTTTTTTCCACGCCCACTTCAAGATGGCGGACGCTTACTAGAACTGTGACAATGCTCAAACTAAGACTCATACTTAAAAAAATTTCAAGAAATAAATAAATTTAAAAATATCGAATAAAGCTGGACTTAACAAGTCTCGAACGTGCGACCTCATAAACAGGAGTCACTACTTACTACCACTTCACTAACCCATCATTTTGCTGCCAACATTTCACATTTTTTGTTTGTCCATCCATACTTCTTACAAAAGTAACCCTGATCCAACCTTAACCGTTACTAACCATAGATAACCATGAACAACCATCAATGGCCCTATGGTATGAATTTCCGAATAATAATGAGCCGTGACATCCCGCCATCTTGAAGTGGGCGTAAAAAATGAATTCGCCCGTTGTGGTTGGCAAGGTTGATCCACGCAGCCACCGCAATGAAACAGTTTGCATTTCAAATGTAACGTCAAACACTGCGTTTACCTGTCCAAAGTACCAGTTCTGTCTGGTCGTCCGCAGACTGCACACCCGGTTCATACAGCTGTACACTGGCCTGGCGGTACTGCCACGCCTCTTGGAGAACTTCCTGCAACATAACACAGGAGACAGCGTGGATAAAAAGCTGCGCATTAATGCACTTCTAGTTTTCAAAAAAACATAAAGTAAAAATATGTCTGAATAAAATATGATTATATCGCTTTATTTTTACACGTATAAATACGCGTACTTTGGGCCACAAGTAACAATTAGAAACATCTAAAGGAAAAGTTTGCTGCTCCGTTCAACGTATGTTTACACACTTTTTTATTTAACACCACATTTGACGTGGGCTCCCACCATTTCTACAGTAAAACAGAAAGGTTTTCAGGTTTTACGACTTTCCACGCCTTTCTGGCGACCGTTTGGGGAGGTTCTAACGAAAAAGAACTGTAAACTAAAACCAGAATGTTCTTTGAACGTAGCTGACGTGTTCTGCAGAGAGAAAAAACGATGCTTTGGTCTTGTATGCCCACAAATTGCGGATTTCTAAAGGCGACTTGTCACTTTTGAATTCCCGGCCCTGCCATCTTGAAATGTTGCGTGTTATGTTTGCAGTGCCAGGCTCACTCGTCCATTAACATCGTAATTGACAAGAATAGAGCCTGCTGGCGACTACAAGAAAATTAAACTTGATGGGAGTTGGCAAAATTGTTGTTTTTAGGAGTGCAATAAGCGTGCTTAGAGAACATCCTTGTGTTACATATTCAGTTATGTACTTTGCTGGTTGACAGATAATAGCTATCAAAGACCGCAGATAGTTGATTATGATGGAACTTTTACAAGGAACATACTCATTTGAAAACTACTCTGATCAGAAAACTTTAAAAGTACACGCTTTTTTTTATAAGAACAAACTTTATAAGAACACCCAGGCTGAAATTTCCCCCAAAATTAAGAACAAGCTAAGAACAGCCACCGGGCTGAAAGTTTGATCACAAAAATTTATGAAATTTTTTAAACCATGTACACAGATGGGCATGTACATAAAACCAAACTTGTCAGAATTTAGCTTGGTTATCGGGCGCAGGGACAGTGGTATGCAAGTTTGTCACGTTCGCGGACGCTATATTGACAGTTTCAAAATTTTTCGCTGGATGAAACAATAGCAAACACATATTTCTTAATGCCACGTTACAGTGTACATGCATTGTTCTGGGCAACTAATCCACTATTTAAAAATATCAGGAAATAAGAACAATTTACGAACAATTTGAAGCTAAAATCTCCAAAACTAAGAACAGCCCAGGCTGAGCCGCAAGTTACTAGTTCTTATATAAAAAAGCGTGTATGCTTGCCTTCTTGAACAGTGAACTACAGTAGAAAGTTCATTAAGTTTAGGAGAGGTTACAATTCGGACGGCTCGTTTTTGCAGAACAAAAAGAGGGTTTATGTTGGTGGTATGATCGCCATTCCAGGTTTCTTTCTCCAGTGGTGACTAACCTGTACAATGCTGTTCACCGCAACGACGGTGTTCACTTTTCTGCCTGACGGCTGCTGGCCAGTAAAGACCGCATCTTCGTGCATTAACAAGCACTTAAAAATATCTGAAATTTGAGACACCTGCAAGAGAACGACATTTATGCATGATTATATCGTTTGAAAGGACCATTGCTCTCTCTCTCACACAACCCCGAATCCCCTTTGAGTCTTTTATTTATTAATCTCTCTATACCTATCAAGCCAGAATGCTACAATGTTGAAAATATTTTGTAAGACCACTTTGAGATGTTTGGCGTGGTTGCTATATATATAGTAGTGGTGTGTAAACCGAACTCAGAAGATATTATTTTGTTGTACTTCTCAAGCGTTTGAAAAAATTGAAGTTAAATGTAACATGTTGAAAAGCCAGGGGAAGTTTGCAAATAACACGGCCTTCTCTTGTCTTAAAATCATGGTTCCATTTTTTGCTTGCGAAAAATTCAGATAAGTATTTCATAGGGAGACAAACTAACCACAGAAACAAGCCATCATTTTCAATGAACGCCATCGACAACGGATCAAAAAGAAGCCGCATTACGTAGCAGTAAACTTTCTCATCAAGACAGTCCCCGATACTGACAACAAAGTCGAAGTTCAGGCTTTTTTTCTTCGCATTTCTTATTTTGAAATCTAAAATATGCAACAATCTTCTGGTCAGGGTTCTTGGGTTACCTTCGTGGAGGATAAAATGAAAAATGATGTTGCCAAATAAAAAGAAGTAATTGTTTAAGGAACACCAACCACAGTTCGTAATTTCGCATTAACTCTGTTAAGTGATAGCTTAGGTTCCTATGAGAAGGTATTGATGCCCTAACTTAGTATTAGCCAAGTTTCAAACGCGTTTTAAAGTTTCCCTTTTGTTTTTATGATTCCAAAGTTATCCTAGAAAATAGTGCTCTAACAAGTGTTTACCTGACTATTAGGGGTGTATTTGTTACAGAATCATCGAAAATTCTGCTTACAAACTCAGGCATGTGAACAGTAGTCGCGTCGGGGGTTTTTCCGTACTTTGCTTTCTTACATTTTGAGTTTAATACCGACTTTTAAGTCGTAATGATAACGTAAGTAAATATAGTTTCTAACTCCTATTTTGTTGTTTAGGAAATAATGAGAAGAGTTTGCTTAAAGTAACCATTATTTGCCGCTTTCCAGCTCTATAAACCGTATTTACCCACGTACCTCTCTGAAGAACAAGTCTTGTTCCGTCAAATCTCTGAAGGGTGCCGTAAGCCCGCGCTCAGTGATAACCAAGTTAACTGCAGCATCCAGAATTTCTGGGTGCCTGTGATAAAAGGAAGGAGTTTCATTTCTTCTTGCACTATGTAGGTTTTTACTTCAGTATGTTTATCATGACAGCTTATTCCATTTCAAGTTTGCAAGTTTTGTGGGCTGGCTATTAAAAAGAAAAAACGCTTGGAGCAAATTATCTGAACAAAGTCTTAAACTTAACTTTTGCTACTTTCATGGTTTTTATGGTCTAAGACAATGATTTCATTCAGGCAAAGATTTAGACCTTGATAAAACATTCATTGAACTGGCAAGAAGATCTCAAGGCTTTGTGGCTAAAAGCGGGATAACCAAAGCAGTTTTGTTGAGAACAATCGTGATACAGAAGAACTAGTTGCAAGCTTTGTTTCACGGACTTTCAAAGTCATTTAGGCGCTATACTCAAGGACTTTGAAGGACATTTTCTTCGAAGACGCTGGTTTGGAGAGAAGTGGCCATACTCGTAACAGACTGTTTATTATGCTCTCTTTTATTTACCCTTATAAATTAAGTTTACAAGTAAATAATTAAGTTTACAACTAATAGGTTTGCAATCAAAAACTGAATTACTGCAGGTGCATTATATACAACATGAAGAAATACGAAAATTAAATGTTACAACAAGTATTCAAGAACTACAATTAATTTACAGGGGCACAAAAGATAAATATATAAAAGGATGATTGTTACGAAAACTATCAGAAAATTACACCTCTAATCTTTGTCTATACGTTAGATTGACACACTGAGATAACAAAGTTTTCACAAATGATTTGCAGAAAGTACTTTGCTTTTCTTTACTAGAAAATTACATTTCATACTGGCAGCCTTTTCGGGGTAGCAAAGTCACTCAAGGACTATCAAGGGTTAAAACCAAAACTTAAGGTTTTCCCAATCTGTATTCTACAATTGTTTTACGAATAGAAAGTATAGTTTTCCGGCTTACATAATAACTTCGTCCCAACGACTACTGACCATGATTGTAGGTTTTTCCAACACCTTTAAAAAGACGACGAAACCAAGGAATTCGAGCATCATGTTAGCCCTGAAGTTGTGTTTCACTAAATTGCTGGAAATCTCGCTTTACTTACTTTTTATACATTCGACAGAGTTGAATGGCTGCAGTGAGCTTCTCGGCGTGTTCACAGATGAGGTAACAGGTTGGAAAAGGTTGATCCCTGACTGTGACCAGGTTCATCTGAGGGCACGAGCACAGGAATACAACTATCTTGCATATATTAACATTTAAGGAATAGGACTTTTAAAACACGTAATTCAGCTTTTTGCAAGTTTAGTTTCACTAACTCCAGGGCACTTCATGCCATTCACTGCAGATCATACATTTCAATCTGTGCTCCAAAATTGTGGAATGGTTTCAAACCGAATTATATATGTTTGTTCATCAGCCAACATCACCAACTGTCACACACGATATAACACTGAACGTACTTATTTCGTACGTTTGGCATGCTTTAGTTTCTATTCTCCAAAACCGTGGTAAAGTTTACTGAGCTTCTTTGTTCGTCTTTGACTTTATTAAAGTTGTTGTTTAGTGACATTGAATTTTTGTGCACACAGGTGCTTTAAATACTGCAGTTACAGAGTTTACAACTGAAAAGCCTTTAGCAGTTAGTTTGACATTACTGTTTTGTTTTTGTAAGAAAGGGAGATGTTACGGGATGCTACTTCCGTATGCCTTATATGGGCATCCCTTATTTGGAATACACTTGTGTTTGTCAAAATAGCGTCTTGTTATTTGTGTTGAACTTTGAAACAAGCATCCTCAAATTAATTACTCACACAATAACTCTCAAACTTTGTAGTTTGCAACGTTAGTTTTTTTAGACTTATGCCTCGGCTAGCCGATGTCTTTGAAAGATTTCAGGAAAAGGAACTCTAAATACCCACTTATTACTATTTCTCTAAATCTAAACTCCACGATTTTCTTCGACCATGACTTGCAAAACCCATGAACAAAGTTCTAAACATTTCTCGAAAACGCACAGATCATGATGCTGCTTGCTGTGACTTGACGATATAATTGACATCGTTCACAAATGCAAATATCCCATTCTCTATGACCTTCCATGACTGTTTTGGTTTTCAAGATTTTCCAGACCTGGATCTACAAAGTTGAGACTCCATTAATTTCAAAACTTCAGTTAAGGGAGCTTTCTACAAGGTCTTATCTTTAATAAAAACAGTATTGTATCGTATTAATTGTAACGATATATATTGTACGTATCTTAACTCCATGCATTGTATGATCTGTTTGATACGTCAAGGTATCGCACTGCTAAAAGTGTTGTTGTGGCGTATTGAGTTGTTGTACTGTGTGATATGGTAAGGTATTGCACTGCTGAAAGTGTGTTGTGGCATATTGTGGTGTTGTACTGTTTGATATGATAAGGTATTGCACTGCTAAAAGTGTTGAACATGGTGGCGTGTTGTGGTACTGTACTGTTTGATATGGTACGGTATTGCACTGCTGAAAATGTTGTTGTGGCGTATTGTGGTGTTGTACTGTTTGATATGGTAAGGTATTGCACTGCTGAAGGTGGTGTTGTGTTGTACTGTTTGACGTGGTAAATATTGCACTACTGGAAGTGTTATGGCGTATTATGGTATGTGCAGTTTGATGTGGTAAAGTATTGCATTGAGCTCTAAAAGTGCTGTTGTGGCGTACTGTTTCTAACCTTGTCCCAGATACCGACGCCCTTCAAGAAATCAACCAAGAAGTTGTGTGCCTTTAATTTGTCCTCCAACTGGTGAAGAATAATGAGTGATGCAGAGCTGGCCATGCCTCCTAAACACGTCGATGGGAAGGAAGGACTGAATTTAAATACATATTTATGTACTCCATGCAAATTTCAACCTATATTCCAGTACACAGTACCAATATACACTTTCGTTCAGTCAATACTGCAAGACCTAAGTTTGGTATTTCCTATAAACACCACACACTCAGTTTTTTGACCTCAAGTTTGTGCCTACTGATCAACTGCCTAAGCTTTTGCAGAACTGTTCCTTGATTGTCAGGGTTGCCACTGCTAACTAGATGTAAAATTCAAGGAATTTTTCCAGGACTTTAGAGGAACTATTCCAGCAAATTCAAGGACTTCTGTACTAAATACAGCAGCCTGTATTTAAAAACTTTATTGTTCTGTATATCAATTCAGCAATGAGCTTTGTACAAGACTTACTTCTGGGGGAAAAACTAATGTTACATAGGGGGTTTTATGCCCGCGGGTTATGACAAATAGCTCATTTTGATTATTTTTTTGCAGTTAAAGGTGGAAATTTTTGCCCACTCCAGGACATTCAATGACTGCGATCCAAATTCAAAGACTTTCCAGGGCCTTTACTATTGCCAATTCCAGAACTTTCCAGGATTTTCAAGGATCGTGGCAACCCTGGATTGTGAATAAATATTTCGACACTTACAGATGACGTCATCATGGTTAGTCAGGAAACTTGTAACATTTTTGAAATTGTCAACGTTCGGCGAAAAGGGATTGCAGATTTGCGATTTGGTGTTTTTTCCGGTTATTTCATAGTTTAAACATATCAAGTAGTGTTTTTTTATATACTTCAAAATTAATTTTGAAAGTCGAAAATCCGAGATAGCGGCGGAAACTTACGATTGTTTCCTTGGCAATAGTGAATAATTAACTGACTATTGTTTAAATGGCAACAGGAACTAATTCTTACCGTCTAGAAAATCATGGGTGGGGGATAAGAATTCGCCCCCTTCATCCCCCCCCCCCCAAAAAAAAAAAGAAAAAGAATTCTTGTTTGGTAAAACACCTAGGGAAGAGGCAAAAAGCAGTGAAAACACAAACCAAAATAAGACTTTTAAAGACCTATTAAGGATCCAGAAGAACTTTGTTGCTCTTTCTCACCAACTCACCCGCAGGAATGGACTCTGCCCATCGAGGGTCTGAGGCCGGGTAGTCATCAATGAGCTCTTGGCTGAGAGATGTGACAGCTGTGTCAACATCGATATCACCGGGAAACTGGTCTGCTGGGAACAGCTTGTCACACAATAGCTGGGCATCATCCTGGTCACATAGATTAAGCCGCAATGAGTCCAATTGTGAACTGTTATGGGGTACGGCTTACCCTAGCAGCAGAGATCTCTCATGTAACCACGAAGAACGACACGAAAGAGGGACTCTTTGGGCGATATGAGATCTCTTCTCGTAGGGTTGTTACAGCTAGGAGATAGTTACATGTAAAATAACACACGAATAACTGGCGTCACACAATACTTGTGCACTGTACTAGTTACAGACGTTTAGCACTTAAGTGTTGGTTTGTAAACTGTTCGGCTATGTCTTGGAGCTAGTTATATTTACATTTACAAATGAATAACTTGTGTCATACAATACTTGTACACTGTACTAGCTACAGACGTTTTACAGTAAAGTGTTGGTTTGTAGACTGTTAGGCTACGTTATGGAGGTGGTTACATGTAGAGTTACACACAAGTTTTTCTACTTTCGTGTGCCCGGCTAGTAATCGGCTGTTTTGGCGCAAAATTTTCCAACGATTTTTGAGTTTTCTCCCTAACGGATTTTTTTTTGTATGGGTCGCAGAACTTCCAATTCATAATTCACGAAAATATTACTTGTGAAAAAACATGACCGAACTTTCTTTTTCAAATTTCACTCACCTTATGTTCGATATTTACAGACACTCCTAAATATAATAGAAAACAAGATGTTCCTTTTTTCAAAAATACTCACAATGTTACCCTGACAGAATTGCAGGAAAGCAGTTCTAAACTGTCCCATCTTGTCGCCGGCTCCCTCCAACGTTTTGTCTTCTCTTATGGAAACCTCAGGAATCTCCCTCCTTCTTAATGACTGCGAATGACACCAGAAACAACAGCTTGCCATATCGTTTATCCAAAACATTTCACAATAAGGTAATAATGAATCAACTGGCGAAATCAAGGACTAAATGTCAAACGAAAGCGCAGCCTAAAAGACCAAAGTAAAGCTTAGTCTCCTGCATCTGCTTCAGTCTGGCTGCCATGGACTAGTGTCCAGGCTCTCATCCGCCTAACACTACGGAGACCGGAGACCGGGGACCGGAGACCAGCTCCAGCCTTACATGTATGAACGACTTTGCGCAGGAAGGGATTCAGCTTAACTTAGAAGAACTACCTTTATCTTAGCTAGAGTAATTATGAAACTGTAAAGTCTCATGTTCACATGTACAAACACAGTTATAGCTAATAAAAAATTCCTGGAAGTATAAACAGTTACCAACCTCTGAGAGCTGTACTCTGCTAATATTATTTGTTTGTATTCTGTACAATAACAAGAATTCCTGGAAGTATGTACAGTTACCAACCTCTGAGAGCTGTACTCTGCTAATATCCTGTGCTTCCCTGCAAAAGCAAAAGCATAAGAGGAGTGTCTTACTCAACGAAGAGTAACAAGCAAAGTGAGGAGTTGTAGACGGCTTGTGTGCAACAGGCAACTGCAGAGATCAGCATACCGCAGACAGGGAAAACGAACGCATCATCCATGTTTTGGCTAAAACTTTCATTCTGTTGTCGGGCAGTTTATCAACCTCCCGGATAGTCTGCTTCAAGCAACACAGACAAACCATAAACAGAATTATCTTTGCTAAAAAGTGATGCACTCATCCTGTCTGTTGAAAGGGTCGTTAAACCACTGCTCTAGTATCATGACGTTTTACTGGGAACTGAAAACTGAGGAACCTGCACTGACTTCTTTAAAAAAGAAAGGGTAAAATTGGTGTTGTGGCATGTTAACTAAGGGCGCAACTAAATGACTCAGAAACTAATGTAAAGCGGTCTAGTCCAGATCCTCAACTAACGAACCACATACCAGAAGACTAATCTTGAAAAAAAAAACTTTTCTTTTCTGCGTTGACAAACAAACTGAATATGGGTTTGACCAACAAGGGTTGTTATGGTGTGTTTTTAGAACGTGAAGTTTGTTGACGGTCCATCTCAACCCTTGTTGATCAGAATCCATAAATCGTCACATATACTTGTTATGCAAAGGTGCTGAGGCGACCCCCAGGGTACCTGGAATACAGGCACTGTATATATATAGGAACAAGAAACTTCACAATTGTGTGGTAAATGTTGATAGTAAGGTAAGAACTTCTAGTGACACTAATTAGGAACAGTTTCTTGTATAACGGCTGAACTAAAACCTGAGAGTTCTGGGGACACCTTTGCATCAAAACGTTAAACATTTCTTCGTGTCAAGCGTATTACTCTTGTTTGTGGGTAATACTGTAGTTAGATACGTAGTTAGTTAGTTAGTCAGTCAGTCAACCAATGAGTTAGTTAACTGGTTCTTAGTTAGTTAGCAAATTTCACAAACTGCGAAACGTTCGTGTACTATCCTCGTTACAGCTTCGACTAACAGTTAAAGTTCTCTTCAGACCCACCCAATCTCAGTCTCAGTGACAGAGACACAGATGATTCCATTCTTTCGGGAGAAAAACAAAGCTTTGTCCTCAAACACACCTGAAAAACAAACAAGCAAACAAGTTTAATCGGTGGTAGCCTGCAATTCAGTAAAGCAAGCGCTGTTATTTTAAAAACGTTCTGTTAACCTCGAGACGGCGAGCGAAGCGAGGCTTGGATCAGTGAGGCCGAAGACCGATCCGGAAACAAACGAGCAGCTGCCTGTGACACCCCCTGTTCAAAAACTGTCCACTTCCAACATGTCACTAAACTGACCAATCATATTAAAATCGCTTCAGATGTAGACATCTCTTACGTGCTTTGATTTATAAAATATACTGAACACTCGGCTTTGAGTTTCAAAATATTTTGTCAACGGAAATCAAGAGGATTTTAATTAATTTTGAAATCGAGTCACATTTTTACCGAAAAATTCCACTTTTGTAGGCAACACACAGATTGCGTGACTTTATATTATGGTGACGTCACCGATCGTGAAGTCAACTAGTTAGAGTCAAAAGATGTGTTAACAAACAAAGAATATTTGTGCCAAAGCTTTTGGAAATCGGTCAAGGAACAAAAATTTTAAGCCAAAAAAATCGACGGGGGAGGGGGTCAAATTGACATGTGTCATTGACACATTTCAGTTTTTGTCGTTTCGGCACGTATCCAATTGAAAATTATATTTGTAATACAAACATCCATTTGTGCTGCTGTAAAAACCGATTGACATAAACTTAGATAGAATACTAAGGCCCAATTATTAGCAAAACTAATTAAACACACAATTTTTGATCACGACGTATCCACATCAGTACGCAAGTAAACAAACAAAACCTTTTGCCGGTTTTCCGTTTCCTTTTACAGGTCTAGTGAAACATTCATGACAAAGGAGCATTTCCCTACCTGCCCCAAGTATGGCATCGGGTGAAGCGAGTTCAACTTTATTTATAAACTCATCTCTGGTATACGCTGCGAGAACATGATGACAAAAGCCTTATTTAAACCAACTTGAAACACGCAAACTTTCAACAATCTCAATTCAAACTGATCATTATAAACACATAACAGAAAGCTACATATCGAGTTGTACTTTGTCAAAATTGCATGACAGGATCCAGACTAGATCTGTTCTTATTCAAGCTTCAACCAAGATGTTTGGTCAGATGTGTAAGATGAGGAAGCAGATTAGAGTATGGTAGCTGTCAGATGTAATGACTGTACCACCCCTTGTATACATAGGCTCTATCGCAGTTTTTCAATAATTCCAGGACATATTCCACGACAGATTAATCGAGTTCATACCTTTCTTTACGAATCTGATGCTTCTGTTTCCAATTGCAACCAATGACTAAGCACGCTAACCCCTATATTCCCCTATATTCCCCAAAATTCCCTATTCGGCTTTGACACTCGAGACATCAGCTTGGTAAGTATTCTGACAGTGGCAAAACAATACACGTGTAACGTCAGCTTTTAAATGATCGTACCATGTGCAGTACTAGCTTATTTGTAAAGGCTGGATGCATTCTAACTAAGAAACCAGACAGTCATCTCGGGACTGCAAGTTAAGGTTTGGCAAATTCAAACATTATGAGGATAAACAATTGTAACAAAACATGTTCTTGAAAGTAAATAAAACTACTTTAATTACTTTTTCTCCAAAACTTAAAAATACAGTTACATGTATACCACCAACCAGGAACGCAAACGACAATGCCAGCCCCGTGGATGAAAGTCGTGGCTCCGTGTTCAGGGTACAACAGTCTGTAGTCTATCAACTCCTCTTCTCGAGACTCCTACATAAATGCAAGTACAACAATCACTGACCAAAATACTATTATCAGGATTTCCAGATATTTTACGGGGCTGTGGAGCTAGGCCTTGGTACAGTGTACAAGTAAAAATGTGTATTATCCCCATCTCAAACACAGCAAAACCCATTTTCCTTAAACAATTCCTTTAATTTGACACGTGCCTGCTAACATTTAGAAACCAAAAATCAGGACACTTTCGTCAATGCTCTAAACCCCTCCCCTGGCCCCGCCCCCTTTTCCCCGCAGACCAAAGCTTCCCATCAAACCCAGCGGGCTCATTGGACGCAGAAAATCTGGGGAAGAGAAAGGTCGAAGCAGATCGATCGTGCACTGCACTCTGTACGGAAATCCACATGCCATACAAACGCACGGTTTACATCAATAAAGGAAATTTCTTCTCAATTTACAGAAAGACCAGGAAAAATACTGAATTATGTCTTAAATATTACTTTGAAACAGGAATATTTTACGACTCAAAATCTTGAAAATCGGGACATGCCGATTGTGAAGGTTTTGAAAGTGAAAAATCGGGACGGTCCCGATAAAGACAGGACGGTTGGCAGGTATGTTGCATACTCTTATGTTCATTAACAACGGTAAAACCGCCTAACACTTTTTCATTGACAATCTGAAAAAAAAAACAACGTCAGGGTTCCACAACAAATACTGGAAACAAACTTTAGTATCCTTTAACCCAAGAAGGCATAAGGGGGGGGGGGGGGGTCCGCCCCGCGGTTTT
>JAOBRG010394656.1:0-10386 GCA_027574985.1 Umimayanthus nakama | reverse complement strand
ATCCGTAATATTCTGGAGACTGGAATCCGGAATACTTGAGGTTGGAATCCGGAATACTCGAGGTTGGAATCCAGAATACTAAGAGTGATTCGGATTACCTTACATGGGGCGATTTCCAGTGAGGTACAGATTGAATTGTTTGGCACCAGCGGTATCTGCTTTCACTTGTTTTAACCCTATTCCGCCTGGGCTTTTTTGGACTATCTGGACATCGATCAGCCAATAAGAAACACGCCAATACGTTTGCTTAACATTTCAACAAACCTGGACAATCTGTTGCTGATATTCAAATTCAACCTATTGAAATAGGCGAATCAGATGAAGATGTCACCATCAGACGTTTGGATAGAGAACGTTTCTTGGTACAGTGTATCCATACGGACTTAATGACCAGTTACAGAGTGTCGGAAATGTGTCTAAAATATGAAGAATGACATCAATGTTTTCAGTCTTTTACATAAACATAAGACACGAAAAAGAAGCCATGGAAGAAGACGAAACAAAAGAAGCAGGTCCAAGATTACGCCTGAAAACCTTAAAAGTATTTTTGACAAAGAACACAGCGGAGGTCTACATCATCTGTTGACAACTCTTCATGGCATTCGGTTATCCACAATACGTACACTATATTTAGAATGTGAACATACTATAACTGGTAATAAAGATAAACGTTTTTTACGTATAGTTCTAGATGTATGTTGTAGGAGATTATTTCGGCCAATACATAGAAATAATTGAACACCTAAACCACGACGCCATTTTGTCAAGATACTTTTTCATAATAAGGGTATAGATAAAGTAAATTTACACAACATGTTACATAACAAATTGGTGAAATCTAAAGTACCCATTTACTTTAAGGAAAAAGAACCGCCAGAAATATATCTTACAAAAACAGAGAAAATATTTCTAGAAAAGTATTTAATTATAATCAAACATTATCTGATGTTACTTTAAATAAAGATGGTAATTCGAACCAGTCATGTGATTGCAAATCATCTAGCTACATTTTTGTTATGAGCCTCATGGTCATATTATTACCAGTGACCTCCGTATTGTTATAAGTAGGAAAACTAAGACGCCTGCTGTTGAAAGGACCCAAGTACAGAAAAGAAAATACTATGGACTGGGATCTAAATAAAAATATCATATTTAAGGCAGTAGACGATTATGCCAAGAACTGTAGTAAACGAGAAGGTGTACCTGTGTCTGTTCTAAACGAACGGTAACTCACTTTAAAGTTGATTATAAGTAAGAAATTGCTACATTTTGAAGGCTATTCGGGTTTTTTTCAAAATTTTCATGTCTTGGCCAATCAGAGGACAAAAACATAACTCATCAATTAAACTGCGTTTTGATGGATGCAGGTCATCAAATGATTTTAAAAAGCATATCATTGTTGTTGTCGTCAATAATGCTCAACAGAATTAAAAGATAGTTTTCTGTAAGGAAAGAAGAATGCCAGAAGTTACTTACATTTTAGATTCTGATCTTGTCATTTTGAAAACATAAAATGAAACCATGTTAACAAAAAAAATAGAATATCATTTGGATTTGACAGTGATAACAAACCATTTTTCTTTGCAGGAATTGTCGGATGCTTCGAGCAGTTCCAGGCCGTACAAACAAGTATTGGATCGGCTGTTATTTCGTTTGAGCTGGAAAAAGAACTATTCATCGTCTTTGCCAGTCGGGGAAAACCTTCGGCTACCAGCTCGGGTCTGATAGAAACAAAGATATCTGTGTACGTGCTTCAGAACAACAATTTTACACTGAATCAGACACTTATTTCATCCAGTGTCTGGGACGTCGAGTATTTTACAGTTCATGGCGATCATTTCCTGGTTGTGGCAAGCCAAAACAAATATTACGACTCCCTGAACTTACTCAGTTTTACTGTTGTGTATAAATGGGAAGCGAGAAAATTCAAGGAGCTTCAACGCATCACGACCAGCTACAATAAAGACACACATTACTTCACTATTAACGCGAGAAAGTTTATAACGCTTAATTACGCCGATAAGCACGGCAGGACCAAAGTGTCAATTTACAGGTGGAAAAATGAAAAGATAAGTGATCAAGTACAAGTGATTCAAATAGCATATCCTTTGAGATGCAACACTTTTGCCATTCACAACGTCACCTATATCGCGTGTGGCAAGGGATGGGCTATCGCTGATGCAGTCGCAGTTTGGAAGTGGTCAGGAAAGCAATTTGAACCATTCCAGGATCTCCCCTCGTCGTATGTACAAGGCCATCCACACATCAACCACGCTAAGGCACCGCTTATCTTACTATTGCAAACTTTCAAAGCCAAAGACGAAAATCTGATACTGATTCGTTCATTTACCGATGGAACGGCGTCATGTTCGTCCACCACCAATCTATCCCGACTCATGGCGCTAGAGGTTGGGATTCCTTCTCGACCGCTACAGGTGAAGTGTTCCTCGTCGTAGCTAATCGTTATTCATGGAGAGTTAATGGTTATAATGCGAAGTCTACTGTTTACAAGATGGCTGACAACAAGTTCAGTTTGTACCAGGAACTCCCGATTAATTGGGCGGAAGACGTACAAGCTTTCTCGCACAATGGCAAGCAGTACCTTGCGGTTGTCACACAGAGCATGTTTAGCTATAACTCCCAAGTGTACATATGGAGCTGAGCTGGAGTGACTGACAGTGTCGTTAACGTACAGAGATATCAACTGTCTAGAAGGGGACTTACAAGGGGTCGTTATATCCCGAACTGTTTTCACAGATACCTTCCACAGACAGTGTATATGACTATACGACAGAGTTTCTTTTGTTACCTTGCATGCAGTTACTTTGTATAACTTGTCTAATAATAACCCTCGAAAGCCCGAGGTGTTGGCGGCCGGGGGGGGGTCAAATCGACACCCCATAGGATTTTTCAATCTGAAATGAAACTTTCAGTAGCTGTTGTCTGATAATGAGCGCATCTTTTGACGTTAATTGAATGACGTCATCATTACAATTCATGCGTAGTTAATTAAGCAAATTAAAGTTTGAAATGGAAAACTCTAAATGTTTCTGAGAAGTGGTTCTAATTTCTTCTTTTAGACTCTGCTCTCAATTTTATTCCTATTTAAGGCTGAAAACACACGTTTTCTGCTAATTTCAGTAAAATTCTCTGCAGCTTTGCACAAAATAAAAGTGGGGACCATTTTCTAAACCTGGATATAAAACATGAATGACGTCACGCCAAAGACGAAATTTTGAAAACTGCAAACGGCCATGAGCTTGCAAGCGAACAATCTAGGTCAAAACAACGGCATTTCAACTTTCATGAATAAAAAACAGTTTTGCCAAAGCTATAACTGGTTCATTCTCGTGTTTTCCAAGAAGACGGAAGAATAACGGGCAATTTGTGGCTCGTTTGGAACTCAAGTATCGAAAGATGGCTGCTATTAGTGTTATCGAGGTCTTAATCGAGGTCAGTTGTAGTGAACCGCCTTTTGACCGCTCTGTTTCAACACTTTCTTGTGTTCTGCCGCGTCATAGCATGTTTCTAAAACTGAATAATAAACACGTGCGACGCTGTTGTATTCCTTTATTTGAAAACGGATTTGGGAAGGTTTGCACTCCTGTAGAAAGGCTGTGAGTCTTCCCCCTTATTTTGCACTTTGAGTATGAACCGTATATTATAGATGGAAAGTGAAAGAAATCTTTTGAGTTTGGTCATCATTCAGACTCAGCTTTGCATTTACTAAAACCCGGAACGCCAAAACGCCGTTTTTCTGAGTATAAACCCTATAGATGAAAAATGAAATAAATCTTATGAGTTAAGTCGTTTGTTCAGGCTCAGTTTCGAGCTAACACCTTATATAAAACATCTTAGATAACAACAGGGACCCGTTTTCACAACTTGGTCAGTTAAATGAAAATACTGTAAAAACCTCAGGACCATCAACACTGACAAACCTGGCTTGGCTTGACCAGTAAGGCAGAATAGTTATCAGCAGAAGTACCATAATATTATATTAATATAACGGTACCTCTACTGATAACTGAAAAACCTTATTTCACTTCAATGGCTGATTGATTGACCAATTCGAGATCCGTAAGTAGACGTACGGATCTCAAGCTCGAATTTTGTCCAGTTCAGTTTAGTTTAGCTTATTTAGCTTCGCCCATATTACACAATTACAAAAGAATAAATAGATATAATAATGTAGACAAGTAGTTATATAAATAAATAGATAAATAAATAAATAAATCAGGCAGGAAAAACCACTACAGCTTAGGCCAGTTCTATCTCATCTTCAAAACTTTTCGCCAAGTTTTAAAAACAACTACGCATGCGTCCTACCATGCCGCTGGCACCTGCTACTTTAACTGGCATCGGTAGATAAAATTGTGATCTGACTTTGTGGCAAAACCAGCCATGGTCAGTGGCAATCATTAGCTTATTTACGACCAAAACAGTTGTTATGCTTTAAAGGAAAACAAAGTGAAGGAAAATACTGGCACCGTTTAACAGTGGGTAAGTTTTTCCGCCAATATATTTTTAAAATATCAATTAGCTCCAAATAGTTGGAGAGAGGAATTTAACTTTTCAATTTGTTTTATTTGTTAAATATTCTAGTTTGCCTGGAGGCTAAGTTGCCTGAAGTCTAGGAAGCAGTATACTGGTGTAATCTTTAAAATCTGTATAGAAAGTGATAGTTTTTTTGGATCTTCATTGACTAAATGTAGCGTAACTAGAGTTGCGTCTTCCACGGCGTATCATCATGTTAGCTGCGTTAATAGTTGTGTTCCTGGTCATGAGCTGTGCTTGGTGTTTTTGTTGCTGCCTCTGTAACATTCTTACGTAAGGAAAAACAAACAGACAGACAGACAGAAACACACACACACACAGGCACACGCATACTGCCTGGGTAGGCTTTAGCAAGTTCTGTCTGCAGAGTTTCCAGCAGAACTGATGCAACAATAAAACTGGACCCACAAAATAAAACAATAGTTTGCAAAACCAAAAACGACTTGACCCGAGCCTTGAAACTTCAAACTAAGTTTGATAATACTTCCTGGAGTAAACAAGTATTTGACTTCAGTGAGTCTAAAGAGTCACAGAATCAGAAACCAAATATTGCATATAAGTCAATGTTGCTAAAATAACTTTTCGTTGAACAGAATTCGAGCAGAATAACCATGCCCGATTAACATGGGCAATGGGTAACTTTTGCGAATTTTGAAATATAAAAAGAAAATTAAGAGCAAAATAATCAATTTTTGTGAAAGCAGTCCCTGCTCACAGTTAGAACCAACCACATTATCCCTCCACTTTTTCAACCAATCTTAATTATTGTAACACTCTGTCTATATATTTATAAGATTTGTGAAAGTAAAACCTGGTGAACCACACTTGCGAGACCCACGAGAGCTACGACCTAATGTATACACCTAATTCAAAAAAAGTTGTCTCCTAGTTTGTTGCATCGTGCATTGCTCATTGTTGCACACCCAGACGTCAACGCACCAAGGGTGTAACGAAACAGCGACATTCGTGTATCAGCCCTGGAAGCAAAGTGAAGAACGAATGTCGCTGTATTATAGTAGACACCTACAATGCTATTCAAAGCTTCGTTACATCCATGGTGCATTGCGGTCTGGGTATTCAACAATGCGCAATGCACAATGCAACAAATCAGAAGACAACCTTTTTGAATTAGCTGTATCTGTACTTGAAGAAATGGGCTATTAACCCGCATGTCCCCAATAACTACATTTGTTAAAAGCAGTAGTAAAAAAGGAAACCAATACGGTTATTCTTGTGATGGTTATCCGACAACAACAACAACAGCGACAACAGTAACAACAATTTATTTCCACTTAGAGCTTAAGGCACTGTTACACTGAGCAACTTTCGCAGCAAGTTGTCTCGCAATGGTTGAAAATGTAGCGTTGCAAGTTGCCGGGGTTTGGTGTTGAGGCCCTGTTACACTGTGCAATTTTCTCAGCAACTTGTTTCGCAATGCTCGTCGAAATGAAAAACAAGAAGTGTGGGCCTGCGCTCTCGTTAAAACTGCCGTAAAATTGCAAGACAAGTTGTGTACGCTGTGCAATGATTTTGTTAACTGCATCAATCCGTTCCGAAAAGTAGAGCTGAGTTCCACTTCGTGCAACGCTTGTTTTAGTATTAACCAAACAGGTGGATTTTGTATTTGCAAGTTTTTTTTCTTAATATACAGTGCAAAAAAAGGTAATTGAGTGCAGAAAAAGTTAACACAGTGCAAATTTCCTTCAGACTTTTCTCGTTTACAATTCTGAACTTATTTCAGGTCATTTTTCAAGAACTTCCATCTTTGAAACACTCGAAAACAAAATGGAAATGGGAAGTTGTAAATTATTTTTATGGTTTGCCCATCAGAATAGATTTATTCGTCCGATCCAAATCGTTAGACTTCTGGGGCACGCGTTGACAATATTTTCATGTATATTATTAAGAGGAAAAAGATCGGCTGATGTAATTTGAGCTTTTTTAAAAAAGCACTCGTGCAAATAAATTCTAAATTGAACTCGAATACTTATGATTTTCTATACTAATAACAGATGAGCGCGGAGCGTGAACCTATTATAATAAGCTAATACTCAGAAGGTCGAGTAGAATAGTTGTTTTATTAAATACAGCAACAAATCATTTTTCACAGGCAAACATTTATTTGAAAAAAATTGCGTCTGAAGAAGCAGCCGACTTAAAAATAGTTTCAGTTTCCGTTGAATCAAATGATACATGCAGCCTCACAACCATGCGTTATCTATGTGTAGTCAATCACTAGAATATGAGCTGATAACCAGTGACCACCGAACCAATCAAATTGCTTGAAACCGGATCTTTTGACTGTTTTTAGTAATTGACAATTATTCCACAAACGTGTGTTGGACATGAACTTTTAGAAGCGGAGGAGGTGCGAAGTACCGAGTCGCCTATCATAAACTCATATCCAACAAAGCGTGAGTGGAATAATAGTTTTATTAAATACCAAACATTCTATCAAGACGAGTTTTCGGCCATTTTATGGAAAAATTTTCCATGAATGCAATTGTCAGTTTCCGTATTTGGACAAACTGCAGTATATAGGTTTTTTACCGTGAATAGAGAGCCATCAGATTACCAGAGTTTCAATATCCATTGCTTTGGCATTTAATAAAAATTTATATTGACTTCCTGGCAAAGCGAGCCGCCATTTTGAAAACTTCGTCTGGATGTGCCTGATTAACCAATTAGGAACGTACAAAAAGTTATATCCACCTGAATGGATGATGCAGACTATTAAACCCATGAAAGTAGCTCATGGCCAAATTATGCGAAGCATTTTTTATTGCAACACCGTACAGGCAACGTAACGCAAAAAACAAGTTGCAGTCGCGTTTTCCTATGTAATACCAACGCCCTTCAAACTCCCTCGCGTAAGGCAGGATGCAAGTTTTGCGAGGCAAGATGAAGTCGGCTGTCAAAAGCTCAAATCTAACCAGGACAAGTGGAATAATTATTTTACTAAACACCAAACAATGGATACAAGTATCTTGAGTTCGGTTTTTCTACCTACTCGGGTTTTTGGCCATTGAGAGAAAATTTTCCACGATAAAATTGTCAGTATCCAAATACGGACAAACTACAAGATGAAGGATTTATAACATTAGTCGAGAGCCAGAAACTCAACATTCAGTGTTTGGTATTTAAAAAAAAGATATAATACATACATAACAATATAAACTGGCTCCGTTAATTCTACCGTTCTTAGGTAGAACATTAACGGTTACGACCTTTTTGAGTGGATTCCAAGCCTTCATATATGTATTACAATTGTCAAACTTTAACAGTCGTTTGCAGACCTCCAAGACCTTTTTAAAAACGACAATCTAACTGCACATCCTTATAAAATGTCATTAAAATTTTAACTGCTGTAAGTCGTTTTAAGACACGTTTCTTAGAAATCAAAATACAGGCCTATAAAGACTACAAAGGAACGAAGTTTTCGTCTTCAATCAGTTTTGGTTTCGGTTTTTTTATTCGTCCCAGAAACCAACTTGTACATGAATTTTAGAGGTGTTTTTGATGTTAAAGCTAACATTAATTTCATAATTGGTCATATTTGATTCGAAAGTTTAACAGCGCTTCCATGGCACTCCTGTCTGCTACGCACCGTACACGGTTGTTAAGCGAGCTCCTTTTGTAAAAAGATTTGACAGAAAACATTAGTTTTTCCCCTGTAGAGATGAACTGCCAAAATCTATTTTAAGATTATTAAAAACATAAAGTGTTTCGGATGGGATGATAACTTTAACATAGATTGATTTTATTACTCGGGCCGTAAGGCCCGAGTTAAGAATTTGGGTCCGTTCCTTTTGTGTCTTTGTGTCGCGTTGGTATCGCGGGCTAGAACTGATTTCGCAAAATGCATGCGCGTTTTATTAACAAAATTAATAATTTTTACGATGGTACATGTTTTAGGCTATAAGTTATATTATTGAAATACTAATAAAAAATTTTAATCTAATGTTTAAAATGAATTTTATGTTAGTTTTGTTTTACAGGTTGTCGTTTCATGTTACATATATTAAGCGTTCGAATATGACAACACATGTACAAAACATGCAGTATTTGTAACCAAATTAAGTTACAAGTTTGCCATGCTCTGATCCGTTCCAAAAAATTAACTATTTAAAAGTAGCAAAAGTTCTACCAAGCCAATAGATAATGTATGTGGACGTTTGTCCAAACACCCCTGTTTTCCAAGTGTGGACGGCAAAAACGGTGCTATCTGAAAACGTTGACGTCACCACGACGTCACCGCCTGGCTGCAGATCACTCAACCATGAGTATCCAAGATAGCGGGCAGGCGCTTTCAGGTGGCTTCCTTGTTGATCGCTGTACTTTTTAGTCTTTTGGCGCTCTTGGAAGCTCATTTAGCCCTATTGAGACAACTTTTTCATTTTTCAAGAAGAGAACAAAATATCATAAAGCTTTGTATCTTCTTTGGGTGAAAAAAAGGCAACTCAGTCGAAGCTCGTTTAAACCTAGACGGTTCTGGATAAGACAAGGACGAACTTCAGCGTGGTGGGACAACTTTAATTTGTGGCGAGGGAAGTAAAAGAGAAAGAATCGGGAGAGAAATTATAAGAGAATATGATGAGGCTCAAGAGTATTTTCAATACAGATATGTGTTGTAGTGTGGACGGGCGAAAACGAGACGAAAACGATTAGTGTGGACGCGATTCGTTTTGAAAATGGAGCGAAGCAGTACCGTTTTCAGTTGAAAACGGTGTAGCGTCGATGGGGTCTAAATAGTCATACTGAGTTATATATCGTGATCAGTAAAGACTAATATATGACTCTTAATACACCTTTCCCTACTGCATTTTTTGGTAGCTTTAGGCACTAAGAAACCTTTTGACTTTTCCCAAAACTTTTGTACAGACGCTCTGATGATCTCGGTTTATGTCAGTACCGTTTTGCATTTCCACAGCAATTTTTTTTAGTGGCAAGTTCAGTATAAGAAACAAACATTACAGTAACTTTTAGTCACCCATAAATTAATACATGCTTTTTAGATAATCAAGTAATCTTTATTAAAGCACGTTTCACAACGGATTATTTCCTGACATCAACATACAATTATTTAATTGCGCTGAAATTAACTAGTCCACTAACTTTTCGCCAGCCCCTCATCCACGTTAACATTACTTTTGTAACTTTGTTTTGTGTTGTTTTTGTTTTTTGTTGTGACCTGAATGGAAGTGTCGAAATAAAGTACATGTAACAAAAACCCAAATAAATAGACCCAAGAGGTTCTTTGTTCCAGATTAAGTTTCTTTTCTTGTTGTCAGTTTTACTTATTTATACGGTCAGTAAATTCTAAAATATACATGCTTTGAAAACAAAAACTTCACCACCCCAACAACATATCCCTCCTCTGTATCACTCTAAAGCCACCGAGCACCCCCTCCCCTGATAAAGAGGAACAATCGGAACCTAGTCTCCCGCGGCTAAAGCTAGACAAATTCAAGTTGGCGTCAACATAAAAACAACAACAATGACCTTTCCTGCATGAATACCCGCAATCATACCCAGTGATATTTTTGTTGCATCCTTAAAAACATGTAGCGCATGGAAAATAACACAATTGGCGTAGTAAAGGACGGACAGTGGCGGAAACTCACATCTTCGTAACCATCATTGGCAACTACTGGTCCGGTTTTGTCAGTTTGTTGTTACAGTTCCAGCAAATTATTTCAGTTGTTGGAAACAGATTATTCGGTTCTTAGTCTGCCATTTACTCATTGCCTTTAATCCGTCAAGTTGAGGGTAAATCTTAATCCAGAGGTTCAGGTATGTTCCAAAGTTCACTTTGATCAGTGCGGCGAC
>JAOBRG010394634.1:0-10388 GCA_027574985.1 Umimayanthus nakama | reverse complement strand
AAGAAATGCTGGAAGGAAACTTGCTCTAGAAGAATGTAAATCGGCACTTTCAACCTTTGAGATTAACAAATCGCCTGAAAACGATGGCATAAGTGCAGAATTAAGCATATTCTAGGACCTTTATTAGTTCAATGTTTCAACGAGACAAGACTATATTACCAACAGCCAGCGTCAAACCACTACAACTCTAATAGAAAAAAAGATACAGGCAGAAGCTTCCTATAAAAAATGGAGGCCAATTTCATTTCTAAATGTAGACAATAAGATAGCATCCAAAGCATTGTCACTGGACAGAATACAAAAACTACTTCCACAAATTATCCATTATTGGTTTATAAACGAATACGAGCATCATAATGCAAACTGTTTACTTCACTTTCAAACGTCAATGCGGCTGTCAGAGATTCAGCACAATTTTTACTCTTATTTCGTCCTAGCGATTTTTGATTGGAAGAGTCTTTAATTTTCTGCAGGCATTCGAAGAAAATTCCTCATTTGCAGCGTACAAAACTGCCGTGTTTGAGTCATAAAAACTGTTGGAGCAGAATTTCAAAATTCGCCAGGACGGTTTTCATCTTTGGCTACTATTTTATGAACTTGACAAATTTGACGGCATGAGACTAAAAATTGAGTGAGCATTGATTGTTTACATTTTCGTAATTTTAGCCAAAACATGTCTCGAGAATGCCACTCCTAAAGTACACCGCGCGTCATACAATTTTACTTCCGGTAAAAACTTTCGTTCGTCATATCTCGCAAACTGTTAAAGTATTAAAAAAGCTCTTTTTGACTAGAGGTTCATTTCATATGTATTTGTAGTCTGCGAAAAAATCAATCTCAAAATTTTAATTTGTTCAACGTGAACGGTAATCTTAATGATGTATTTCCATGTTGTGCGGAGTGTAGAAATGACGTCGGGCATTAAAGATTGTTGGGGTTTGCTGTAGCAGCCCACCACGGCAAAGGCTGTAACAAGGCAGTGTCCACCGGAGGGATTTTTTACAACGAATGACGGGTTTTAGTATTCTACAGTATTAAATGCCGACGTCTTCAGGTCGACGGAAAACTTTCGACTGCTCTTGCTTACCAATCTGAGCTTGTAGCGTGACAAGTTTGTCACGAAAATATTGGGGTCCAAGGCCTTTTCTCTTGGTGTTTCGAGTGAGACAGAGTTGACAATTGCTTCAGTGGGGCCAGCTGCGCCATTGTAACCGACAATCTCAGGGTGAAACACATCATCAAAACTACGAAGCACCTCGTGGAACTTGTTTTGCACTGCCTCGAGCAGCAAGCTCTCTGGGTCGACTCATACACTATCGGAGAAAAAGAATGGACCTCCCGGGGGAGGTTCGGTTTTCTTTGAGATAAGGACGAACAGAGAGGACTTGTTTCTTGGTTGTCAAGTTGGGTGTGATTGTGGTATTGTGGATTTCCACGAGTAAGGAGTCCAAGGCTTGAGAAACTTAGGATTTGATAGATGCCAAGGACTGCAATCTAAGCTCAGTTCCGTGTCGCTGTTTTACGAGGCTAGGGAGGTCAGGGTGAATTAGTCGTAGCCAAGTAGGTACCACCATGTTTTCGAAAGTAAGTGACATTTCTTTGTCACTAGTAATCACTTCTCCATGACGGGTGGCGTCCCCGGTCGCAATGAGAAGATTGTCCTCGACGAAGGCCATAAGGCGTTGGTAAAGGACCTCATTTCTCTCATCTGGCTCAAGTTTAATAGAGTTAAGGTCGAGGAAGTGGACCCCATTGAACTTGAAGCCATAATGAAGCCTGATGGTTTGCCATATGGACCCAAATGCTGTGATAGAATTTCGAGATAAGACTGGGCAGAAGTTCGCAATTTGCCCCAACATAAGCTCAAGGTGTGTTACGAACCTCCGAAGCGAAGCGAGACTAGATTTGGGTCAAGGGAAAGAACAAGTTGTAGGTTTTGTTGCCGGGGATCGAATGAAGTGGACCGCGAGAGATCATTGCTGTTGGCACAAGTTGCCATCGTTGAAACACGTATGATAAACAGAGAAAAACAAAATATTGTACTTCCCAAGATGGCTCTACACGCAGAGACAGTTATAGTCCAAACGTTCGCGACTGTGGGACGAGTCCAAAGCTACCATCTGACCCAAAATGGCAGCAGTCCAGAAACGCACGCACAAGGAGAACGAGCTGAGTGACCGTGCGTGAAAATGACAACTGAATGTCAGCTGACCAAAAGTTCTGCTGGTGGTATCTAAAAGTCTGGATCATTCAAACTGCTAACTCCGCTGCAATTTGATTGCAAAGTAAGAATTATTTAAGAAGGAACGTGCCTTTTTTATTTTCACAAAGCTTGCGGTAGTGTAAAGAAGTTAAAAAGTCACTTACAAATCTCGCTGTGAGGTTTTAATTTTCCATCGGATAAAACTGTCACTCACCCTGCACATATTG
This sequence comes from Umimayanthus nakama, assembly GCA_027574985.1. Lineage (NCBI taxonomy): Eukaryota > Metazoa > Cnidaria > Anthozoa > Zoantharia > Parazoanthidae > Umimayanthus > Umimayanthus nakama. Next base: position 7,958 of record JAOBRG010394634.1, on the reverse strand, counting down.
CTGTCTTAATTGTACCAGTTTGTTTTTACAAACGTTAATAGTTGAAGCGAAAATTGTTAAAAGAAGCAAAAGCTAAAACCTGCGACTTGTATCTTTGTCAACACAATAAACAAAATTCACTCAGTTTGCTTGAAGCAATCTATTTGGAATTGGTGAAAATATGTATCGATATGTCTGTGGAGTCGATTAGCTACACCTGTACTGATTGGAGTATTCAGTAGTTGATAGTATGCAATCTTAACCTTCGAAAGCCCAAGGGGGGGGGGGTCAAATGGACCCCCCATAGATTTTTCCGACCTAAAATTTGAAGCCTTAAAGCAATCAAAATGAAACTTTCGGTACCTGTAGTCTGCTAATGAGCGCAATTTTTGACGTTAATTGGATGACGTCATCACTTATAATTTATGCGTACTTAATCATGCAAATTAAAGTTCGAAATGAAAAACTGTAAACTTTTTGGAAAAATGGTTCTCATTTCTTCTTTTAGACTCTATTTTCAATTATATTCTTATTTTAGGCTGAAAACACATATTTTCTACTAATTCCAGTAAAATTTGCTGCAGTTTTGCTTAAAATAAATTTTTTTGAAAAATCCAAGATGGCGGCCAAGATGGCGGACATGTTGTGAAACGACTGTTGCCGTAGCAACAGCTCTTAATTACAACTTGGTTGTTGCAATGGAAAGTATCTAGCAAACCAAAAGCTACTTCCATGCAAAAGCCTGACCTTTTATGTGCAACCGTTTCGAAAATTTATGGGGGGTCCAAATGACCCCCCCTTGGGCCAACTTGTAACAGTAAATAGCTTGGACTTCCGAGGGTTAAACTTTACAATCATTAAACACATGCTTGATAATTCTTCCCTTTCTGTTAACGAAAAAGGTCATTGGCCGCTCCAAAAAGCATTATGCAAAAGTGGTTGCTTGAATTTTGATGTCTACGGAAGCCAATGAGTAGTAGATAGAAACAGAAGCATCAACATCAACAGAGAAGGCACAGGATAAGGACCAAGAACAAGATCAGTGAAGGAAAAAACAACAACAACAGAAACGCAATTAGGATAGGGAATTTAAACAAGATTAGGATCAGGAACAGATAAGGAAAAAAGTTAACACTGGAAAGGAGAGAAATTTACAGAAAAAAAGCAGAAATGAGGAGAACAAAAACACTTAAAGCAGATGAAAACAGAATAAAGAGAGGGAAAAAGACGAACAGAAACAGAACTACGACAAGAAACATTATAGAAACAGGGTAAAGAGCTGAATCAGAGTCAGGAATAAGAAAAAGAACATTGACAGTAGAAAGTAGAGGCCTTATTTCGCAATTGAAATAACTGCTAAAGGAACTATCTGATCATCTCTTAAAAATGAGCTTATACCACTACACCATATAAGTCGGTAGGTTTTTTCTATAATTAGCAAAAACATTTCACAAGTTTAATTGAGTTTTACTAAAAAATTATCCAGTTATTTCCATAATAATCCAAAGGTTGAAAACCCTGAAATTCACGAACTTGTGAATATTTTTACAAATCTCAAACTGTGCAAGGTCATTAAGCCCTGTGCAGATAGGCGTACGTCAATGCTGTTCATTTGCATAGGCAAACTTTTATCAATAATATGAGGGTATATGTGTCCTGCACATCACTTTGACAACGTCTTACTGGCACAAGCAATCAGAAATGTCCTTTGACACACATTGTATAAAACTAAGGTTACCACAGGATTATTACGAACATAATTGTCACACAAAACTCACTTATTTCACAGTTGGTGCCATTGAATCCCGCCGCACAAGTGCAGCTGTATGAGTCTACTCCGTCAATGCACGCTCCTCCGTTCTGACACGGGCTTGAAGCACAATCGTTAATATCTAAAGCATTGATTGAAACTTCTTTTAAAACAGGTTTTGGCTCACGCAAGAAACATGTCGTTTGTCGGTTGAATTTCTTTAAGAAAATCCAAATTGTTTGTAATGTCGTAATTAAGTTTACTTATATCTTAAAGAGCTTAGGACTCAACATACTAAGCTTGATAATTCAAACCACCGTTTATGGTAAATCCTCGCGTTAAAGGAGCACTTGCTCCAAACTTACAAAGTCAAAGTCTTTCGGTCAACACTGTTTGGTTAACCGGATTGCCCCATAGGCTTAACAGAAAACTTTTGTACACTTAAATTTTTGTTCTCATAAATTCCAATGTAAAATGCTAATCACTCAAATTGTAACAAAATGGACCTGAACAAAATGCACGGAATCAAAACTTTGTGTGCCTCAATATAGCAAACCAAAAAAATTATGTCTAAAAACTTAGTTAAGGATAAATTTCAAACACAGTTGGTACCCATAGATTCTTTCTATTATCGACCGGGCTCTAAATATCAAGATAACTTCCAAATCTTCGGAATCGAAAACCAAGTGTTTTCTTCAAAATTAGTTTTAGACAATGTTTATCAGTAACTCAAAAACCATCGTATTTTTTTTAGATTTTTAATAGCAGTTTTGAATGTAACAGTTTCTAATACAAGAAATCACGAAAAGTTTGTTGATAGCGAAAATTAACAAATTTTGGATAAAAGTTTATCAGGGATATAAAATTTATTTCCGCAAGCTAAAACTAAAGCATTTCGAAAAACCAATTAAGAAACCACAATAAGATCAATCACTGCTAAACACAAACCTATATATCAGTGAAAAGCTTATAAAATTATCTGGACGATGATGGAGTGTTTTTATAAAAGCATTTGGTTGTAAATGAAAAAGAGAGCTTCATAATTCAAACTAACCCTTTTACTTCTAGACGTCAATGCGTCTGTCAGCTTCAAATTAGGCCATTTGTAGTTTGTTTATCAATTTTAGTACCATTTGCTCTTTTATTTCGTACTGGCGATTTTTGAATGAAATCGTCTTTAATTTTCTGTAGGCATTTGAAGAAAACTTCCCATTTGCAGCATACAAAACTGCCTTTTCGTCATATCTCGCAAATCGGCTAATAGACGTATCGAAAATCATTTTTTTTCTAGAAGCTCATTTCATATAGATTAATAATTTATTTATATTCTGCGAAAATCTCAATTTCCAAGTTTCGATCCGTTCGAACATTATTCGGTCGAATTTTTGATAATGTACTTGAATGTGCACCAAATTTTGACTGAAGTTTTCTCTAAAATAAGTAAAAGAATCTAAAGAACTCTAACTCATAATTACAGGTAACGCATCTATATCATTATATGCTTTAAGAAACCATGACTTTGTAACTTCTGGAAATCGGTAAGGTTTCTAATGCACGTACTAAGGTTGTATTTAACACTACACAAACAATTGCTGCTATTACTGAACTACATACAAACAGCACTTGCCTCCAAATTGTAATGTTCGTTCGAAGTTGTTCAGTATGTTCAATACGTTCAGTAGGACCAGTAGGTTTTTGTAGCTCAGTTGATCAGCTGTCCAACTAATGTGTACTATTAAAGAACCAAGGTAAAAATCTCGATCTCAAAGACAGTACTGACTTGTTTTTATAGTTTCTATACAGAGCTTTTCCCCCAGCTCAGCAAAGGATAAGCTCAAGCTTTCCCGTTTCAATAGGTACTATAAAACTAAGGAAACTGCATTTGCTCTAAAAGTAATACAAATACTACATAAAACTCACTTGTTCCACAGTTGTTGCCACTGAACCCAGCCACACAACTGCAGTTGTACGAGTCCACCTTGTCGGTGCACGTTCCCCCATTGTGACACGGGTTTGGAGCACAATCGTCAATATCTAAAGCAGGTTGAGAGTTGTTAAGAGTTTTCTGAAAACTTTTCGCAATTCTAGTTATCAAAATGGTGTGGATTTAAACGACATATTGTTCTTGTTGTGGAGATTCATCCATCCAGGTAACTTGTATTATCAAAGTGTTTAAACTTTTTCAGAATGTTTTTAAAAATGTTTGGGAAGCTTTCAATCACTCCTTTGGGGCACACAGTCCATATCGAGGAGGTGAAGATCCTAACAATGGACCCGAAATGGTTTGAGAGAGGGGTTTAAGAGGTTATCTACATATGAGCACTTCACCCATCACTGAGCCGTGATGGGGGAAATACAACTTGCCGCCCATTTACAACAACACGATAACGAGGCACGTCAACACATAGGCCCCAGGTCCCCAAACAGCACCACAGTTCGGGGTGAACAAGGTCACAGGAGTGATTGAAAGCTTCCCAACCATTTGTAAAAACAGCTAGAGATTGATCAAGATTTTAGCCCTATATCAATCCTCCCAGCCCTGTCCAAGACTGTTGAAAGACTCGTACTTCAGCAGCTAAACTCGTTTGTTGGTGACCAAGTGCTGTTCTTTGATACAATGTCGGGGTCAGGACCAAAGACACTTTGTATTGAGCCTTTATTTTACCGCACTTTTACTATTTTAGCCAACCATAGCATCATTCCGGTGCCTGGTACACTAGAAAACTGAAAGGGTAAACGAGAGCGTCCTTAGGTACGCGTACAAGGTTAGAATGCATCTTATGAAGAAATACTAAAAGCGATCGGTAAACGCAGCACACTTACGAGACGACGAGACATGCTACTCAAAATCAGAAAATGTTTTCAGGGAAAAGCACCAGCCACCATCGCCAACCTACTTTGGCTTAGAAAGTCGTTATAACTTGAGAGGCACGAATGTACTTACTTATCCAAAAATAAATAGCACTAAGTAAAGCTAAGTAAGGCCTTAACGCATTCCAATAGTACCCAGAAAAAGTATGGAAAGTTCCACCAGATCAGCTGCAACAAGCTATTGAAGGCAATAAGGAATTTTCAACTAGTTTACAAAGCTTAGCATAAAAAGGCTAAACCAAATAGATCAATTTAGTGAGATTAGTTTAGCTTACCAAAATATTAGGGTACATTTGAATAGTAAAACATGCAGTTTCGTTTTTAAATATTGTTAGCAATACCGTCTGATGAATGTCTTATACTTTTTATTGTCATAACACTTTTATTCTGGTTTTAAATAAATTTTATAATTTCAAAGTGGAATATTGCAGCTTAGCTTAAAGCCAAATGTATTAATTTCGTTAAATAAAGTTATTCAGGTATTGTACTGCATTGATATTCGAAAGAGACAGTTCACTACCACATGAGAGGAAATAAAGGAGTTTCTGTTAAAACGCTTAAAATTACCAGGGATTGTAATTTTTCGTAGTTAGTTTAAAATTTGGGTAAAAAGTACTACACAAAACAAACTTGTTCCTCAGTCGGTGCCGATGAGTCAAGCAAATCAGATGCCTTCTCTATAATGAGAAGTATTTAATTTGCCTTGTCAGGTACATCATTTTGACAATGTCTTGCTGGAACAAACAATTAGAAATGTCCTTTGAAAACACTACAGAAACTAAGGATACCACATTCGCTATGCAAAGAATTACTATACAGCAAACTCACTTATTTCGCAATCTGTGCCAATGAATCCAGCCACACAAATGCAGTTGTAGGAATCTACTCCGTCGGTGCACGCTCCTCCATTCTGACAGAGCTTTGCAGCACAATCATCAATATCTAATGCACCGATTGACATTGGTTAAGAAGTCTTGGAAAACCTCATGTAGTTTATTAAATATATTCAAATGTAAACAAGTCAGATTCTTTTGAGTTGCTTCGATAGAAATCTGAATTGCTTTAGCTTATAGCAATTTTGATTTTTGAAAAAAAGGTAAAAACGGTTTAAAGTAGCTGGACGAGGCTGTAAATTCAACGTAAAATGTTACGTTTTGCGACAAAGACTACATTAAACTGCAAAGTCCTATACCAGCACCACAATCTTATTCGTTATATAAACTGACCATTTTCACAGACTGTAACGTTGAGCCCTTTAGCACAAGAACAGCTGAAAGAGTTTACTCATTCAATGCAACTTCCTTCGTTCTGACAAGTAAAGTTTAGTAATTGTAAACGTCCTATAAAACCACAACAACTGACCGTTTTCACATTTGGCACCGTTGAACCCTTTAACACAAGAACAGCTGTAAAAGTTTACTCCATCAGCGCAACTTCCATTGTTCTGGCAAGGATTGGGTGAGCAGTCATTTATATCTGTGGAGTCAAAAGGTATACTATAGTAAATGTCAACATATAAGACAGTAAAGGTTGATTGGTGAACGACACGGATGTTTCTGCTCCTAAAAGTCAAGTTATCTTTTAAATTGTTAGAGAGTTTGCTGAAATGGATCCACGCGAAATGAAAAAAACCAAAAACCAAGCAATTATTAAGTTGTTCAAACCAATTTTGGTTTAAATTCGATCTAACTTGCATGGAAACATATGCAACATGGGAAATTTCCCTAAGCATATATTTTATAATTCCAACCAATTTTGATTTAAATTTCATGTAACTTTGCGTGGAAATATATGCAACAAGAGGTCAGTGATTTTCTTGGCAAATAAGTATTTTGCGTTTGGACTTCTACTAAAACAGTTGCGAAAACTTCTGTGACTTAGCAAAATCTTTTCAGTTCGTTGTATAATCAAATTCTTTTGAGTTCTTTGTTTTTTTGTCATTCCTCATTGTTCGTTAGAATTTATTATTATCAACTGTGTTTTAGACGTTATTCTGCAGATTATTAAGATTTAATCTTCCGTTATGGGTTTAGTGTACAAACGAATGATTGTAAAAAAGTAATCACTACTGTAACCAGTACAATTGCGACTGTAACTACCGCACTGCTAGACTTACTATTGGTATTGTAAGCACTTTTATAAAGAGAAAACTAAAAAGAGAGAAACTCTGGTTGCTGTTGTTCCTTGTGGCGGACCAAGCGAGTCCATTCTACGGAGCTATACTTCCCGCAGCAAGATAGCAACCAACAACCCGAAACCAATGTAACACTGACATATTTGCTAATAAACGTACTAGATACCAAGTTGTTTCAGTCGAACTTTAAAAACTTCGCTTTTAAAAATACTAAAAAGGTTTAAAAACAAACTAAACGTTTTCGACTATAATCAGTGATCTGCTCTTTAAATTTTTGTTTCAAGATATCCCAAACCTAACTCAAACACGCAATAACTACAGAAAGGCGTGAGCTATAGTTGCTAATCTAATCCGCCAAAACTTTTATATTTTAATTATAACACTCCAGCTTATGAGTTCCAAACCATTATCTAAAGAATTTTACAATTACTTTCTAAACCCGTAGACAACACAACTTTTAAGTATGCATTTCTGCAGCAGGAGACTACATAATCACACAGAACGCACTTGTTCCACAGTTGGTACTACTGAATCCAGCCACACAAGCGCAGTTGTACGAGTCTACTCCGTCGGTGCAGGTTCCTCCATTGTGGCACGGGTTTGGTGCGCAATCATCGTTATCTAAAGCATAGATTGAAAAATATTCAAAAGTCTCAGTAAATCGCGCATGTATTATTCAAATATTTTTGATTTAAGCAAGACAGCTATCATTTTCCTGGATCATTTCAGTAGTTTCTCATAATATTTGAATTGCTTTTGTCTGACAATCGGACACACTACACAGTTAAAAAACGTTGATTTTTTGCCAAGACCTATGACTTTATCCATACTACAATCAGCCCTCGTTACCCACAAACTGGAGGATTGCACGAAAAGAGAGTCAAGATAGTGCAAAACATGCTACTTAAATGCAACGAAACTAAACAAAATCCTTATCTTGCACTACTCCAGTACAGAAACACTCCCATCAATGGAGTCAGGCCGTCACACGCCCTGATTAACCGACAGCTCAACACCACCCTAGCTAAGGCACCACAGAACCTGAAAACTGAACCAATCGACAGTGCCAAGCTAATCAGTCAAAGAGAGAATTGAAACAACAGCAAAAACAGAAACTCTACCAGGGTCAATCGGCAAAGCCTCTACCTGAACTACATGACGGCGAGAGTGTGAGAATGAAGAAATCTCCTGAAACAAGGAGGGTACCATCAACAGTTTTCGCCA
>JAOBRG010394623.1:0-10389 GCA_027574985.1 Umimayanthus nakama | reverse complement strand
ACTGATAAGCATATATTTAGGTTTAGTTGTAGTAAGTTATAGTGCTCTTTAAGAATCCCAAATAATACCTACTGAGCGTTAACCCTAGATAGGAAATGGGCCCACACTAAATGGCTTATCAGTGCTCAGCGGCCAAACCTTACTGGTTACCCCTCACTTACATGTTCATTTGCCGCAAATTACTATCTTAATTTCCCACGACTAGCTCCCATCTGGCCTTGTAGCTCAGTTGGTAGAGCAACGGTGATCTGTTTCGGAGGTCGTGGGTTCAAACCCCATCAGGGGCAGAGGTTTTTTCTATTTCTCCGTGTGGGCCCATTTCCTATCTAGGGTTAACGTTCAGTAGGTATTATTTGGGATTTTTATAGAGCACTATAACTTACTACAACTAAACCTAAATATTACAGAGATAGTCGTGCAAGGAGACTTCAGCCGCAATATGTCATATGACGTGTTTAGGACTGTAAGGGTCAGTCGGCTGTTTACCTTAAGGTTGCTGAGCAACATCACATACCTTTGCTACGCTCGAGTTGAGCATGTGTAGTATTGTAACGATAGTAAGGACAGCGGTTACTCCCAGTGTAATACGCGCGGGTGGGTTATCACGTGGTAGGAGAAAAGCCACCCAGGACATAACGACAATGATGAAGCACGGTCCATACACGTCGTATATGAAGTTGCTAAACGTTCTTCTAAGGGTTAGCATCATCGATATGCCGGTCCAGTTTCCTGTATGTAGATATTTTCTTATGGTTTTTAGAAGTTTAATACATTTCTGTTATCAAAAAATATATATCACTTTAAAAACCAACTCGTTTACAACAAGTATGTCAGCCTAAACTGCCTTTGTAACACCTATATCTTCAGGTAGGTTCTGTGATTAAGTAGTTAGTCATCAACTGCAGTCCTATCAGCAGGCTGTTTAGTATATACAGCTGTTTCAAAAAAGGTTGTCATACTCAATAGTCAATACTGGAACCGAAAAGAACTATGGGCTATAGTCATAAGGAGTGATAACGCGCCAGCGAAGGTTGTTGCTGTATGGCCGTGGCATTATGATGAACCTGCACTCTATTTTTATACAAAATCAGTGCTAACAGTAACAATTTACTCGAGTTGCTTGAATACCACAGTTCCTTTCGGTTCCAGTATCGACAATTCACTATAACAACCTTTTTTGAAATAGCTGTATAACCATACGATCATTAGTAGTTGCTTTCGAGCAGAAAACCTTGAAACCACATGCACAACTTCCCAATTGCCTACCTGCGGTGTACGATGTGTGTGTAGGTCTGAGGTCCACGTTGACCAAGTAAAACTGCGGAAGTATCCTGCTATTAGGAGTGATGAACTCCATGCCATCATTTCTTTCCCAGTAGAACGAGATATGTCGATCATCGTAACCATCTAGTGTAGAGGAAACTCTTGGATAATCCCAATAATATCGTTCATATGGAAGTATACTTGAAAACGAGAAATGGATGTTGAAAAGGAAAAATGTGAACAGAGTGAAGGAGACGAAACTAAGAAGAGGAAATTCTGAAAGACTAACTCCACTAAAGAATTCTAAGGAAGAAGACCGGCAGAACAGAGGAGCTGGGAGGGTGTTACTAAAACGAGTAACAGAGTAACGAGTATAACGGGAAAACGAGTAACGGCCAAAATCACCGAGGGGAAAATTTTGAGAAAACGAGTAACAGCCAAAAATACTAAGGAGAAATTTTCGGAAAGTTTAGTTTGCAGGACCTTGAATTTTTTTTATTTTAGAAAATGTTAAAAAAACACTAAAAACTAAAAACTAGTATATCTTTGAAAAAAATGTGTAACATCCAGCCGGCAACCAGAATGTTTACATGTATTTGTCTCCGTGAGATGACATTGACAGATCGTTTGACTTGATGTACGCCGGAATAAAAGGAAACCACTGCTAAACAAAATACAAATTATTGGTAGATCTATATCACATGGATTTCCAAGAAGGGTAGACTACCGATGGATAGAATTAGAAGACGAACAAAGAAATATTTTGATACTTTATTTATTTATTTTTTTTGTTTGTGTGCTCATCCGACCGTTTAAATGACAACCTATAGACCGTTTGATGTAAATAACAAGTAAGCAAAAAATTCCTGGCCAAATATTATTTACATTCATTTCAGGGACTGTTTTATATCGGAACGGAAGTAGTTTCAATGCAGAACTTATGCGTTAATTAGCTACGGTTGTGAATCATTGTAGGTAAATCAGGCAGTGGAACTCGTAAAAGAATATTGGGTCAATTTTATCTCACCCCGCTACACGCTTTTTTCTTTATAAGAACAAACTTTATAAGAACACCCAGGCTGAGATTTGCCCAAAAATTAAGAGCAAGCTAAGAACAATCACAAGGTTGAAATTTTGATAATAAAAATTTAAGAAATATTATTTTATTTTTGTACACAGAACAAGATGAAAATGTATAAAAGATCTGTTAGAAATTGTTGGTGATCGAGCGCTGCCGGTAAGAGTGACAAGCAAGCTCGTGACGTTCGCGGACAATGTATAGACAGTGTCAAACTTTTTCGCATAAGTACAGCAGTATGAAATAAGGGCAAACACGTATTACTTAGAATCATTTTATTGTTCAGAGTGGAATTACCAGAAAATAAGAACAATTTGAGGATGGAATCGCCAAAAATTTAAGAACAGCCCAGGCTGAGCCGAAAGTTACCGGTTCTTATAAAAAAAGTGTGTATTGCGGAGTCACGGACCACTATAACTCTCGAGAGTTGATTGCACTTGTTTACTTCTTTGAGATTTTAGTCTGTTTAAGTAAACTTCATGTCGCGAAAATTTCATATTAGTATTTTTGGCCGTTACTCATTTTCTCAGAATATTTTCCCCTCAGTATTTTTGGCCGTTACTCGTTTTCTCAAAATTTTCCTCTCGGTGGTTTTGGTTTACTCGTTTTCCCGTTACTCCGTTACTCGTTTTAGTAACACCCGAGCTGGGAAAAAAAAGATGTTTATGGACTGGAACCAAGGGGACAAAAAATGTAGATTAAACGGGAGACTGTTTTAAGTAAAGAAACATGAGGAAAATGCAATAGTTTGTTTAGGAAAGCTAGAAACAAAAAGGTGACAAGCCGTGGTAAAAACCAATGTATAGACCCTTTTCACGATTTTTGAGACAATTGAAAACTTGACTTTCGCACTCTGTAAGCGTCAGAAATGGAAAGAGCAGGTGAAAGTTAGTAAGTACCGATAATTTGGGGACATTAACATTGAAAACTGTTACATTATTGAAGATTTTGAAAACAAAAAATACCCCGAAACGCAAAACAGGAATGTATGGGAGTTTGCGTGGGATCGAGGCTGGGAGGGCATCGGATGCCCTCCAAACGCAAACTTCCGATACCTTCTCTGTTAAAATTACAATTTTCAAAATGTTTACCAGTGGCACAGTTTTCAATACCAAATCCCCAAATCTTCAGCACTTACTAACTTTTATACCTGCTCTTTTAATTTCCGACGCTTGCAAAGTGTTACCGCCAGGTTTTCAATTACCTCAAGAACTGTGAAAAGGGTCTCTAGACAGCAATTAAAGTTGAAAGAGCGAGAGAAGAAAATGTGAAAACGAAAAAAATTAATCGAATGGTGAGGATGAGAAGGACAAAGGAGACATTGAAAAAAAATTGAATGGAGAATAGGGGTTTATGGCAGAAAAGAAGAAGAGATCCGAATGAATGAAAAAAAATTGAGGCAACAAATCCATAAAGAAGTTGTAAACGGAAACAAATATTTCTTTTATATAAAATTGTAAAAAACTAAAATAATATCATGAGTGAACAACTCACAGCTCTCCAAGGTGAGCGGACAGTACTGAGTGTCCATAGGGTAGGACTGAAGATTCATGGGACATGAGGCCTTTATGGTTACTCTAAGATTTGGGACATAAACGATATTGGAACACTGTCAGTAACTGCAATCTTAATATATAAATATAGAATGCTCGATAGAGAGATAGCGGGATTGGGACGGCATGAGAGTAGCATAGGGGGACCACAACACATAGAAAAGCTGGGCAAAACAGCACAAGAGTGGCAAAGGAGGACCACCACACATAGAAAAGTCGGACCGGACAGCACAAGAGTGGCATATGGGAACCACCACACATAGGGAAGTTGGACCGGACAGCACAAGAGTGGCATAGGGGAACCACCACACATAGGAAAGTTGGACCGGACAGCACAAGAGTGGCATAGGCCCACCACCACATAAAGGGAAGTTCGCCGGACAGCACAAGAGTGGCATAGGGGGAGCACCACACATACGAAAGTTGGACAACACAGCACAAGAGTTGCATAGGGGGAGCACCACAAATAGGAAAGTTGGGCCGGATAGCACAAGAGTGGCATAGGCGAACCACCACATAAAGGGAAGTTGGACCGGACAGCACAAGAGTGGCATAGGCGAACCACCACATAAAGGGAAGTTGGACCGGACAGCACAAGAGTGGCATAGGGGAACCACCACACATAGGGAAGTTGGACCGGACAGCACAAGAGTTGCATAGGGGAACCACCACACATAGGGAAGTTGGACCGGACAGCACAAGAGTGGCATAGGGGAACCACCACATATAGGGAAGTTGGACCGGACAGCACAAGAGTTGCATAGGGGGACCACCACACATAGGGAAGTTGGACCGGACAGCACAGAGAGTGGCATAGGCGAACCACCACACATAGGGAAGTTGGACCGGAGAGAACAAGAGTGGCATAGGGGGAGCACCACACATAGGAAAGTTGGGCTGGACAGCACAAGAGTTGCATAGGGGGACCACCACACATAGGAAAGTTGGACCGGACAGCACAAGAGTGGCATAGGCGAACCACCACATAAAGGGAAGTTGGACCGGAGAGAACAAGAGTGGCATAGGGGAACCACCACACATAGGAAAGTTGGGCCGGACAGCACAAGAGTTGCATAGGGGAAGCACCACAAATAGGGAAGTTGGACCGGACAGCACAAGAGTTGCATAGGGGGACCACCACACATAGGAAAGTTGGGCCGGACAGCACAAGAGTTGCATAGGCGAACCACCACATAAAGGGAAGTTGGACCGGAGAGAACAAGAGTGGCATAGGGGAACCACCACACATAGGAAAGTTGGGCCGGACAGCACAAGAGTGGCATAGGGGGAGCACCACACATAGGAAAGTTGGGTCGCACAGCACAAGAGTGGCATAGGGGTACCACCACACATAGGAAAGTTGGACCGGACAGCACAAGAGTGGCATAGGGGGCCACTAAACGAGGGGAGGTTAAGACAGCACGAGAGTAGCATGGGGAGCCCACAACACGTAAGGGAGGTTAAGACAGCATGTGAGTAGCATAGGGATATTACCACTTATAGGGTGGTTTGGGCAACACGAGAGTAGCATAGGGGGACCACTGCACATGGGAAGTTTGGATAGCACAAGAATAGCATAGGGAGACCACCACAGGTAGGAAATTTGAGACAATAAAAGAGTAGCATAATGGATTCACCACACATTGGAAGGTTGACAATATCACAATATCAAATAGTATATTCCTAATCCTATGGTGTTGAAGCTTTATTGCTTAAATTAGCCCTAGAACAAAAGCCCTTTATGCTGACCGGATATAATGTTTCTAAACACATTTTTCAATAATTTTTAGTTTTTCTTTCTCTGACAAAAAGTATTTTCTTCCATCACGAAAGGTAGAATGTTTTAAACAAATCTACGCCATTAACAAGAAAGGGGCCTAATGCAGAAAACTAGGCATCTGATGGACAACAATGTTTTTCCTTTTGGAATGTTCTTATTTCAGTCTTCTTTTAACTGCGTTTGCTTTAGAAAGCCAAATTTCTATACATTGAGCGAAAATGTATTCGGATATTGTCAAATTTGTTTTGGGGAGGGGAGTGTGTGCAGAAGCCAAAATTTCGAGATTTTTCAGTGAAAAAAAAAGCTTCATACGGCATTTCGCTCAGTTTAATTTGTCGCCTTTTTTACTAGCTTTTCTCTTGAAATACTCTCCTAGTTTGCTTGTGGTGAAAAGATTACCGAACCAGCACCTATAAATAGCGTGAAACTTGGAGAAAATCAACGAGTAACTTTTAGTCTCCCTGACATGTTTCAGAAGACCCTTTCCCGTTGACGGGCTTCAAATGTAAAAGAATTATTAAAAGAAAAGGACAATTTAGTTATTTAAGTCGTAGAACGGAGGTATCGGTTAGAACTTTTCGTGTATTGCTGTTGAAAAACACATGAACTACCCGACCCTCCGTTTCCGCAATACTGTTAGTTATGAACTGTCATATGATACATTGGCTGACAGTCGAATAACATTTGTTAGCTCGGAACCAACATTAGGGTAAAAACTTTAGTTGTGACTTGTGGTATACCTGCTGTTGAATAACACATGTCCCCCGTGCCTAACATGAAGGCTATTTGATCAGAAACCGTATTTCCTAGAATAAACGCTGCAGCGTTTATTATTACTTTTTCATTATTTGGGTGCGGCTTTAATCGGAGGGTGGCGTTTACTCGAAGGCGGCGTTTATTTAAAAACGCTGCTTTTTTGAGCAACCAACCGCAACTTTACTTTGAAAAGTAGGAAAGAGTTACAGTTCTTTGTCTGGCTGTACCGATCGGGTTTTAATACTTTAAAACAAATGACAGCAAGCATCCAAAGCTCTTTTAAGACAAACGAACTATGATAATCTTGTCATTTTTTTGTTTATTTGTATACCAAAAACATTGGATGTGCTGGTAAAAGTTAATATACTAATAAACAAGGCTGGTAATAAATGTATTGCACTATAATTATTTTCTTTTGTTCATTTTTTGTATAAACGCTTCATCAAGGCAGCGTCGGTTTATCTGAGGGCGGCGTTTGTTCGATGAAAAACGGTATACGACTTTTCATGTACCTGCTGTTGAATAACACTTGTCCACCCGGACCCAACATGAAGGCCATATTGTCAGCTGTCACTTGATGGAAAGTTGATTCTTTAGCGTTCACAAAGTACGAGTCGGGTTTCCAAATCTTGTTGAGCAGGTGGTGGCTGAGGTAGATTGTTGTGTTAAGGCCGTGGTTTAATCGCTTATCAACCCAATGCTGTCTGAGGAACAGATCTATGGTGTAGTCCTATCATGAAATAAAACCCTGTTAAACTTGGACACAATTTTTGTTCAATTTCACTCAGTGATCTATAAAACAACCGCATAGCGCCTTTTAATTGTCTTGTTAGTTTTGCCTGGGATAGTAACCGGACTGATTAATTTAAAAAAAAATGCGATAATAGCCATTTCACGATTCCTGAAAGGTAACCAAGCCTCTAGACGTGACCGAGGCGAAAGTTGTTCTGGCACAGTTAGAGAAGTGGAGATAATAGGCACACTAATAAGTTTCTTTCTTTAGTTAATCAGGAACCGTGGAATGGAACAGGATGGAAGCTGGCTCGGACTGCTCTTGTTACGTTACTCACTTTACAACACATGTTTATTTTTTTTTTATGTTTTCGCGTGGTATCTGACCTCGATATGTGTTAAGATATAATTTCTTAAGATATAGTTTTTTGTTGGTTTTTTGTTATACAGGGCTCCATTCAAACAAGCGCTGCTGAACTGGATTCTCTGTCAAATCTAGTACATAAATAAATAAATTTATGAAATAAGAACTGTTTTATTCTCTCTCACGTCTCTGGCAAAATCGCGGAAACTTGGACAGCTATGCAGGAGAAAATGCTAAAGCACGTTAGGTTCCACAACTCACCATGTCTACAGCATTTATGGTGTCAATTGAGAGGACAGTAAAGCCAACTTTTACTTTCACAGGGTTGTCTGCAAAAGAAAAAAATGTATCCCGTTTTTTTTCAGTTCAACTGTTTGTTCTAAAAGTTTTTGACACATACGCATTTCTATTACAGAAACCTTTAACCCTACAAGCCATTTTTATGGGGGGGGGGGGGGTCAGTTTGATTCCCCTCGATTTTTTGACTTTAATTTTTTGTTTTTTGACCGATTACCAAAAAGTTTGGCACAGTTGTTCTTTATTCGTTAACACGTCTTTTGGTATAAATCAAGTGGGGATACGATTGATGACGTTATCAAAATAAGTCACGCAACTTGTGTGTTAATTACAAATGTGCAATGTTTTCGCCCCAAAATGATTAATATGACAATTAACTAAATACTGACTTTTTTTCACTATACGTCTTACAGTTTTGTATTATACAATTAGTGGAGGTGCCTAGCGGTAGATACTTCGCGGCGAGGTAAATATCCACCTCCGGTCAGCGACACTGAGGAAGTAATTGTTTTTGCCAGATCAGTGAATAGATATGAAGAAATTCAGTTTTAAACACTAAGTTCCAATTGCTTAAATGTTGTTTTCTCGCCATTTTCAGTGTTCAATTCAAGATGACGGCCACAATGACGTCATTTATATGTTGTGGTTGCCATGGAAGCCATTAAACACCACGTGGTTCTATTAATTGAAAAAACAGAGAAAGGTCCTTATATGTGCCAAATATCAAATTGATTGGATGAAAGGTGTAAAAAGTGGAGGGGAGGGTCCGGCTATTTTTTTAAGCTTGTGCCTTATAGGGTTTACATAATTTAGTATTAACCAAACAGGTGGATAGCACTTTTCGCGCTCTCTGATTGGTTGATCAGACACGGTATATCCCTAGATATTCACCTCCAGACGAAATTTTCAAAATGGCGACTCGCTTTGCCACTGTCACAGAAAAGGAAATTCGTCAAATAAACTATGAAGCTACTCCTGCAAAAACAAAATCCACCTGTTTGATTGATACTAAAACAACTATTCCCCTCAGTGTCGGTGCCTAGTGAAAAATATTCACCTCGCCGCTTCGCGGCTAGGTAGAATATATTTTACCATTCACCTCCATGCCACTTCGGGGATAGTTGTTAAATAACACCTTGGCTCACATTTGTCCCAAATACCAACAATATAACTCTCGAGGAGGGGTTGGAGTGATGTCCTCAAAGCAAATTTTGAACAAAAAAATGCATTCAACAACAGAAGAAGACAGAAAACAAATCCTTCAGCAGTCTTGATTTAAACAATTTTCCGTAATTCGCTGGATAAGGCGAGAAATGTTCAGTGCCTTTGGTCTCCAAAGAAAAATTGATCATGCTGACTAGAAATCCCTTACCTTGCGGAACAAAACAAGTGTACGTTTTCAGAAGATTAGTAAAGTTTTTGCAAATTAAGTTTAATAGCTGTTTATTGCTCGAAAAATTATCGGCTAGTGTGTCGCGGAGCATAAAATTTCGTCAGAAGCAGAACAAGGCTAAACCAATAGCAAAGCAGTATTTATCACGTGATCACGCTGCAAATATGTTTAATAAGGCAGATAAGGATGACAAGGTGGAAAAAGCTATGCATACAGCATTGATATCTGAAGATTCGTTATGGACTTAAAATTAAAAAAATCAAAATGAAGAAAGGCCGTGTATTTACAGCGTAAACGTGGACGATTATAGGAATAAAGACAAGAAAAACAGCACCAGCCAGGGCAGTGGGCTCGATAAACAAAACTGACTTGTAGTTTCGCGGTAAAAAAATCGGGCAGTGCATGTGTGGTGAGCTACGACCATGACAGTTTGATGGCCGACAAAAAATCGTCTAGTGTGTGGCGGCCTCAAGCTTATCGTTGATTTTTTGAAAATTTCGAGTTTTCCTATTAAATTCATCACGGGTTTTATCCTTTTAACAAAACCACCGGAAAGAATTTTGACAAATCTATCACATGTCAGTTGTTTATAGTTTTGATTCGAAAAAAAAGAAATATGACAGGCGCGTACAAAGTGTTGGTATGGTTTGCACATGCACCACTGTCCCTCTCACCCTCTCCCCCCGACCTGAAAAATGTTCTTTTTAAAAACACCAAAAAAAGAAAGAAATTTGGCCCGGATAGGTTGTCGAAAAGACTGCACGTTCAGCTCAGATACTTTAAAACGAAAACGAAAACGGTAAAGAAAAGAGAATAAAAGAGTAGAGTACATTATGTATCTTTAACACATAAAATTCATTTTTTTTCAAAGAAAAACACCTTCCGTATTATACAAAGCTATATCTATATGGTAAGGGCTGACGTAAGGTCAAGCTTAAAATGCACACGCCCCTCCCCTCAGCCGAAAAAGCTGTGCACGCGCCTGTTTGCCAAAATGTTTACACAAATCTGAACAAAGTTGATATTATTAAGAAAAAAGCTCATTTTAAGCATATTTCAAGTTGTGGTTATATAAACGATACAAGCTATTAATACAGTTGAACTGTTTAGGACATTGTGCGTATTCGGGAAACTGCTGTGTTCCCGTATTTTTCTATCGTGGACGCGCGTTAC
>JAOBRG010394579.1:0-10390 GCA_027574985.1 Umimayanthus nakama | reverse complement strand
TAACTGTGCGAGGACAACTTTCGCCTCGGCTTCATGTCTAAGCTTGGTTACTTTTCAGGAACCGTGAAAAGGACTATACTATCAGGCAATATTGACATTGTTTCGGACATGTCATCTGCTAAAAACTCGCCATTTTGTGTCCCCTTGCTTCTTGTTTTAACATCAGTTGTTTCCTTACCATTTCATTCGTTTTTTCTCACTTTTTTCTTAACGTCAATCCCAAACCATGGGACCCCCCCTCCCCCTTAATATCAATTCTATCGTTAAGCGTTATCAGATCGATTTTTTGACGGCTCCTGAATAGTGGCAACCCTGCTCATGGTCGACTTTAGTCAAACTAGTTTTCGTGGCTGTTGCACTTGCGCGTGCACTTGGCTGGTTGTTGATTCTAGCAGATTTCTTTAAAAAACTAGTACTGATTGCTTGTAAAAATGTTAGTGTTTGGGAAATGAGTACTTGCAACAGTTTTTACGCATTGTTCAACCGTGACCGCAGCGAATCGAGTTTCAGTTGACAAATTTCAGGTCAGTTTATATCGCAAATCCGATCTTGTCTTTGTTAACACACAAAACGTATCTTAAACACTTTCCCAAAGCTTGCAGTGTTGTTCTTGAATTCATTCCGATGTGAATAATGAAACACTTTTTGTTATCCTTTATCAATCATTGCAATGTTCAAAAAATTAACAATTATTCTCTGAAATCAAGGTTGAAAGTGTCAGAAAATTATTCACTGACATTCGAAGCATAGAGGTGAAAGTCTAAAAGCCAATATTCACCGAAATTAAAGTGAATAATTGTACTACTATAAACAAACTCGGTTACAACATAACATTCAAGCAAAGCAATATCTCCTCCTCTGTCGCTTCCGCAAAACAATACTTTCTCTTAAACTACAATTCTACGAAGAGCTCGATATTACATCTCTCAGTGAAATTGTAACGTAATTGCAAATTGAAATTGTAATGTAATTGTAACGTATAAAAAGATTACCCAAACAGGTGGCCACTCTTCTAACGTAGCCAAAGTTTCAGTATAAATCAAACCAGTAAAAAAAAGCGATAAACATCTATATCTACATAAATAACCTGCAAGATCCTAACTGGACGTAACACGGGGGTTGGAAGGGACTGGTTGGGAGTTTGTTCCAGTCGCTTAAAGCTCAAAAACTCAGGGCTGGATTTTCGCTTTCCAAAGAAACACTTCAAAGTTTGCAAACGGACAACTTTTGCTACACTTAAACCATCATGATCTAAGAGTAGGAACTTATGATGAAATATCACGAAGAACGAGGATTGAAGAAAGGAGGCAAGTTTAGAGGTCCACGATTAAGGTGCACTTCGCAGCAGCTGACAAAGTACAGAGAACACAGGGATAAGAGAAACAAGGTGAAGCGAAAATTTACTGTGGGTACTCAAATTCTACAGTAAGAGTAAGAACCTAAGATTTAAGAACCTGTAAGGCTAAAATTTGCAAATTAGACCCCCTCTATATAAGATCCTCTTTAGCCTAAAATTTAGAGAAAGATTCTTAGTTTCAAAACCATTTAATAGTATTTACTTAAAGAGAAATAGTATAATAAATGGTCATTGAGAAAATGTTTACAATATTGTATTTACGGCTTAACCTTGTATATCAAGTTGTTTTGACTCAAAAAGTTAAATTCATGTGAGAATAGATTACTATTACGGTCATATTAAATTACTTGCAATCATTAGGTATGCAAACTTAAGGGTGCTGTTCACTAAAATTTTCTTAGCAACTACATAATTTTCCGCAAGAAAGTAAGGACCTATTAATCACCTAGATAGCCTAAATTTATAACCACCATTTGTGCAAAAACCTGTTTAGGCTTACCCTGGAAAATGTAGGTTTTTACTCGTTGGTTTTTACTGTACTAAACATTGCTTTCGTTCTGTAAGTTGAACACGTTAATATTAATCTGGGTTATGTGTCTGAGCTACTAACACTCACGAGTTTCAAAACTCTAGAAAATTTTTCCCAAAGTTCATTCTATAAACGCTGAACAATTTGAAACCGCTGGTTGTGTTCCTCACAAAGCCAAAGCCATTCATCAAACTTGTCAACGTAAGTACAAACCAGAGGACCAAAGTTACGACCTACAGGTGCCACCTCAAGAAATCTGGCGAGTTCACTGCGCTGTAGACCAGAAGAGGGTCTCAGATCTGTCAGATCAACCAACTTCAAGTGAGGATACTCTTTCACATAACTTTCAATCAGGCTCTCGAGCCCACTAGCAATAAATCCCGCCCCCCTAGCTGCGGCAGAAGCAGCCTCACAATGTGGAGCAAGAGCAGCGGCAACTTGAAGTGGGCTCTCCAGTGCTGACATCAATCGCAACAGTTTGCACACCAAATCCCCATACCTCTCAAAGAATGCTTTGGGTTTTCCAATACGAAAGCCGGGAGAATCTACAAAGTGCCACTGACCGGGGCACTCACACAGCAAGTGCACAGCGTATCCATCCCTTAACCAGGAGTGAACCAAACGATCCACCGGTGACAAACCCTCGAGGTTTATAGGAAGAACAACAAACAATTTTGGACAGTAATGGTCTTCAAGAGTATCCCCCACAACTCTTCGAGTCTGCCAGACTGCACCAGGAACCACGACAGAAGAGCTAAGCTTTCCTGAGAGAATGTCGTCCGTGCTACCAATCTTGTGGCCTTTAGAACAAACACCGTCATGTGACTGTTCAAACTCAAAGGTGGAAGGAGTGCGAAGTTTCTTCAGTTCACACTCAGAACACAGAAGAAGCACTCTGTACGTAACACCAGGATAGCGGCGAGATTGAACTGAAGCTACTGTAGCTCTGATGTCAGGCACAATGCAACAAGGAGATGGACCGCGTATGGTAACCTTCAGAGAGTTGCTATAAGGCATCAACTCATAATGAACCGTGTGCAACTTGGGTTTTGCACTTAATGTCTGCGACGTAGCGTCGTCTACTTTTCTCTGCAGCAACTTTAGGCCATGAAGAGCACATTGAAACACCTCAAATCTCTTTATGATACACACAATGTGAAACCGATAATACAAGGGCTTAACATTAAAAGCGAACGATTCCCGTTTGGTATTCACAGCAACTATCAGATCTGAGAAGAAAGAAGGGGGGATAAAACTAAAGATGAACAACAAGCTGGTCTGGTTTTCCGATGGCAGAGAAGGCCAAATCTCCCGGTCGGGCCAACCTATAGGTAAGTTACAAGGAAAAATTTCCTGCGTGTCTGAAATACTGAAACACAACCCAACATTTCTGATAAGGGAAAGAAGCTTTGGGCGCATTTTCTCCGAGATATGATTCCAAACTGTGCCGAGTTCCGAAGCACTAAGGACACCATCAGAAATTACATTAACAGATGGGCGATACGAGATTAGAGTGACAAGCTGTTCTGACAACCACAGAGGGTCGACGATGACAATATCTTCCATCTGGGGAAATTCCTCGTACCAGAGAAACTCGCCTTGAGAGTGAAAAAATCTCAACATGGCTTTGAATCTTTCTTCTCCAAATATTCCACAATCAAGAACAAGAGAAAGGAAATCTGAGAGAGAAAACACAGGCTCTTGTTTCAAAGCATGATTGGTGGAAAGCATTTGAAAAACTGTATTACGAAAAGTAAGCCACTTGGTGGGAATTGTTTCATTTCCTGTTTCCTTGATAATATCTGAAAGCGAAGATGCAGTAGCACATTTCAGTGCTTCAAGATTTTGGTTTGTTGTGCTTAGATGCGCATGAGGGTACTTCATAAGGCCGCTAACTTCAAAGTATCCAAGAATATGTGGAACGCAACTGCTAGATACACAAGTGCTGCCCGAGGATTCATCTGCAACCAAACTCGCTGGCAGTGTGTCTGGATTACACATAAGACACTTGTCATATGATTTCTGTTTAAATGAGTCAATGTGAGCGGGTCGATATTTTGCCAAAAGTTGCACTACAAGTTTTCGGGTTCTAGCAAGGATCTCCTTGCTGACCAAAGGATGGTCCGCATGTGTGCCAACAAGGTTAACATAGGACTGTGGTGCTTGAGAACCAATCGTCTGTAGCCACATCTCTAGCCTTGAAAGGTGATTAGCAGACCGGGTTTCTCCACTCACAACAAACTGACTCAAATCAAATACAGCCAGATAAAGAGATTTGGAGGAAAGAAACAGGGAGTGAGTGTTCAAGTATTCGACATCTCCCGCAAGGTCGTACACCTTACATCGAATCCCTTTAAGAGGTAGAATAGATATTACAACACCATCAGTTTTTGGTGGGGGCTCAATTCTTCCAACCCAGTAGTCACGCCTCATTCCTTTGATCAGTGTGCTTTTCCCCACCCCTTCCTGTCCAACCACCACCAGCTTTGCCTCCTTGTTCAAGGTTGGACTATCCTGAACTGCTTCAAGGTACTGAACGATTTGTTGGGCAGACTGGCGCATAACTTCAGGTGGGGGGAACATTACGCCATCACGGTCTATAAGCAGGGTGTTGAGATTTGTTAGACAACACAGCTCTAAGGGAAGTTTCTTAAACTGATTACCACAAACATTCAAGACTCTTAGATTACTAAGTTTGTGAATTTCAGAAGGAACTTCTTCTGTTTCTATTCCACAACGAGCTAGAGCTAGATATTTCAATGTTTGACTAATATGGGATGGAACAGAAAATGTGGTTATATCAACCCTAGTGCCAACAACAATTAACTTTTCTAAAGCATGCAAAAAAGGTAAAAATGTGAACGATAATGTTCCAGTACAGTTACAAATAGCAACACTTTTGGTCAAAACAGGTTTAAATTTGGCAAAACACTCACTGATTAAGTTACAGTCCTGTTCAACAAAGCGTAGAGAAATGTTACAACTTCCTATACTTGCATTGCTGTTACCAAGGTGGATCTCTATTGCTTTAATATCGCAACTAGAATGGAAAACACACTCTGGTGCACCTTCTTTGGTAGAGCGAGCAGTATACCAAACCGCACAGTCATCTGATGCCTCTAGTGTGTCAGTGATTGCTTG
Organism: Umimayanthus nakama; assembly: GCA_027574985.1. Lineage (NCBI taxonomy): Eukaryota > Metazoa > Cnidaria > Anthozoa > Zoantharia > Parazoanthidae > Umimayanthus > Umimayanthus nakama. The sequence continues at coordinate 5,363 of JAOBRG010394579.1, read as the reverse complement.
ATTGCGACGACATCCTCGTGTTACCGCACAGTTTGTCAACTCCATAAATCGAATCTTGCAAATTTCATCTATTGAAATCCCATTCAAAGCCATTTGAAGAAGCTCTGAATCCAGTTCCTCAAGGTCTTCCTGGAGGTGTGGATCAAGGGATGGGCAGATCCTTCTAAGATCGATTGATTCCACAACCTCTGACCACTCTCTGGCAAGCGATGCTCTAACCTTGTCTTTGATCAGACGATGCAGGTTCTCATTCACAATCCCTGGATACAATTTCATAAAGCTTGCAGGGATTGCTTCTTGAAAGACTTCTTCTACACCTTCGTTTAACTTTGCAGAACATTCCACGTACTTTATTGCCCCAACAAGCTGAGCAAGAGCTGGACCACATTGATAAGGGAATAAGTCATGTTTGTAGTTACTTGCACTCCTGAGGTCTCCTCTCACTGCAACTAAAAGGACTGGCTTTTTAGGAAAATGTTTCCGAAGGCTGGGGATTCTTTCACTAATGAGCTCTCTCAGAGTAGCAGCCCTGTCAATTGCAAAAAAGAATAAAAGGACATCCGCGAAAGGCACGAAACGGAGTTTTTCATCAAAAGGCAAGCCACCGCAAGTATCTTCGATTATTGCCCTGTACATCACACCCATAAAGGTGATATAATGCTCTGCAAAATCGTACCCTATTGTTGGCCTCATTGTTTTAAAGCATCCTGTTGTTAGAGTGTTTAGTAAAACAGATTTACCAACACTGATAGCACTATCGAGGACAATTTTGATATCTGGTTGGTCAGGCTGCGAGTCATCTTGCAACTTGGGCATTGTGACCTGAAAAATGAATAAAAATGCTTGATCAAGATTTAATATGAACAAATTTTCCACAACCAATTCAGTAGAGATGATTTACTACTCAACTCAAGAAAGCATTTAGCTAATTGATATGTTTTCCCTGATGCTGAGCCATTTGGCGAGAATTACTGTTTAGTCATTCCAGGTAGTTTAATACAGTACAAGTGAAACCCTGAAGAAGTTGCCTGAAGTGTGATCGTAAACAAGTTTAAGACACAGTCTTTACAAAATAGTTTTAAAATTAAATGTATAATTATAACAACAATGAAAGTAATAATATTAAAAATAATAATAAGAATAAGAATAATAAGAATAAGAGTAAGAATAATAACAACAACAATAATAGTATGCAATTGGCACCTATGCTTTAAAACGTCATGATAACCCTTTAATAGAACTGTCTTTTTCAATAGTGGCCATATTACACATTAATGTACTGTGCAAGCTATTGTTTTAAGGGTTGGGGTTACTGTCCTTAAATTCCTATTGTGATTTGGCCAACAATGTATTTTAACTAACTTTGATTTGTAAGGGCTGGTTCCTTGCACCAGATCTATTTTTTATTGTCATGTCTGTAATATCAAAGTATGAACTACCGTATTACTTCGAATAAATGCTGCGGCGTATATTATATTTTTCATGACTGGAGGGTGACGTCTATTTAAAACAACAGTGTTGAGTTTAAAACAGTTGCTCTGTTTTACTTAAAAGTTGGGTAATATTCACACAGCAATGCTCTTTATCTCAAATGCTTCCAATAAAAGACATCTTCTATTCGAGGGGGGCGTTTTTTAGTATTTTGCTCTCTGACTGCGCCATTTATTTGAGGGTGGCATTTATTCAAAGTAATATGGTACCGCATGTTTCTGTTTTTTTCTTTGAAATATGTTATACAATGTGAATTATGTTAAATCTATAAATGTACCGGGGCAAAGTACATGTACTTGCATGACGTGTCCCACAAAAGTGAACTGTATACTGTAATTTAGCATTTCTATTAAGATTATAATAGGTATTATTGGTTGGAATTAAAGAGCACTCTTTGGAAATATACTTACAATTATGGGAAAAAATATTGTATTGCTTATCTTGCATAATGATCATAAATATCTTATTAGGTCAGTTATATTATTAATAGTAGTTGGTGTACTACTAGCAGTTAACCAGTGACATACAATTACAGTATGAAATCATTGTTTGATAATAAACATGACAGTATATCCATATATGTCAAAGGACTACATGCTGTCCAATTTCTAAATAACTGGACAAAAAAAATCTGAGGACAGTCAAATTGAGTTTTTTCATCCAATTGTTTACAAATTGGACACGCATGTAATCCTCTTACTTATTATTTGTGGATATTCAACCATGTCTTTGTACTCAGTTTTAATTTGATTTTTCTGCCATTCAAGTTCTTCTTGAAGCACAGGAAACCATCCGCTTTGGTTATGCTGGTTACTGTTGCTAAAATTCTGAGAAAGATATGTGGTTTTTTGAGAAAACTGGCATTTTTTTTGAAATGGACTTCACAGCACAATGTGACTGTCGGGTCATGTCACGCCATAGTGCTGGTGCAGACACCTGCTTTGTCCTTATTGGCTGATCCACATTTTTCTCGTATTTGATTGGCTGAAAACAAACTACCAGTATCCAATTTTTTCTTAATCTGGACATAGTGTATGCATATTTTCTAAAGTAAAGTCTCAAATGAAAGTATCCAATTTATTATTTATAACTGGACACTTAGATTGATAATAGCTTAGTCAGTACTATAGAGTTAACTAACCACCTGACTGTACAATTAAATTATGAAATGTTGTGCATAAAAGAGTCTTTTTGGTTATTGCTTATCATGATCCTGGCCTGTCAGTGGAGTTACTATTTTTGCTCTTATTCTTATTGTTATTATCATTAATATTATTATTATTATTATTGTTATTATTATCACTATTATTTTTAAATAATAAATAATGTTGAATAATTAATTAATTTTAAATAATGTTACTGTTCACTCGCACCAAGCTCAGTGAACACATTACACATGTGCTCTCCCCTGCTAACGTTAATTGTCAGTATGGTAACAGTTGTTTTAACCAAGATGCTCTCAATTATTTTGAAGTTTTTCATAGTTCTGCAGCTTCAAAACACATTTCAAGCACATTTGCAATGTTTGTTGACAATATTATACAGTTTTAAATTAACAGTTGGTAAAATTAATCAGAAAGATTGAAATTTGTTTGATTTAAGCCAACTTTTGTAAAACTCGCCCCACACTCGCCTCAGAAAATGAGCAAAAGACACCCATTTTAGTGATATTTTGCACAATATCTCCTAAACAAGCATGGTGACCCCCTAATTTTTTTCTATCAATTTGCATTATGACCATGTAACTTCATGTTCAGAAAAAAAGTAGAAAAAAGTAAAAGTACTGGTGTGAATTGATTGTTTCTCTGTATTTGGTAACCAGGCAACAATTTTCACTTGAAAAAAACTCTGATACCATAAAATACAGTTAGGTATAAACACTCGAAGCACATGTTCTCAATATCTAGGATTGCTTATTACTTCACTTTTTGTGAGTTTTCAAAATTCTGAACATTCGATTTGGCATTCCAAAGGATGGTAGTACAGTTACATCACATTGCTTTCATCACTGTAATGAAGATATTATACATTGTAGCCCAAAAGGGTTGGACTTTTGCCCCCAAATCTCTAAAAGTAGAGTGAGACCCCCCTTTTTACCAAAATCTGAGTGCAGGTTCTATTGGAATGGAATTACTGTACATTAAAATATCAAGAGAGTACTGTGAAAAAAAAATGAAACATAATAACATAAGACAATTCAATCTATACCTCTTATTAGCCAAGTGCGAGGTCCCTACAGCAAGTTATGGACTGAGTTTTTTCCTTCCTTTTATGGCCCAAGCATGAAGCGCGCGGGCCACGAAAACAGGAAGGAAAAAACGAGGATCCATAACTTGCTGTAAGGACTGAGCAAACGAGGCTAATAAGATGTTTATTATATGGCTTTGTTGATTATTCTGGTTTTGAAAATAGCCAGTGGTCCGTACGGCTACTTACGGACCTGGAATTGACCAATCACAGCGTGTGAAATCATTCAGCCATATAATAAGTGGAAGTATCAGATTCGTTTACAAGTAAAATACAAATTTGACAAAAGTAGGATACACTGTAGCAACTACAAATTAATACTTGCTATCTGCTAAGCATCTGACAATCCCCTCCCAAATGCCCCTCATTCTTTGGCCGAGAATGACAAAACAAACAAATGCCCCATATACTCGGGAACGAAAACATTGCCAATGAGCTACTAAAGCCCCACATATTCCTGGGTGGGGGTGGTCGGGGCTTTATACTTTGACTGATCACGTCTGATGCATAATAGATGTATTCCATCGTGCAGGTCTTATTTATCATGCATATTTTGTTGGTCTTCGATAAGATTCGCTATGTACAGATTAAGGCCTGGGTCGCACTGTGACCAAATATCCAAATTCGCGCTCGCTCTAGTGAAATTGTTTTCAACCACCGATTGGAAATGCGAAAAAATTAATAAAATTCATTTGAGTCACACACAACAGCATGCGCAACCGTGCATGTCCAATATCTATTGTTCTGTAAACATGACTTGTCAACACCTATTGTTTTCAGTAAAATTGGCGAAATCGGTCAGCCCCACCTTAGCACTATGGCTTCTTTGAAGTTTTGGACGATTTCTAATTTTTTTGAAAAATTTGGATTACCCGGTCGCACTGCAAAAGTAGATATGATGACAGATGAAGGCGTGAAATTCATCACATTCCTGTCTAAATTTCCCCTAGTGCGACCCGGGCCTAACCCATAGCTGAATTAGTGAATATGTAGGATAATTAGTCACCAAAAGTGGCGTGAATATCGGCAAATAGTCACTATAGTGACGCGATACTCACAGAGCCTGAGGTGACTAGATGTTTTAGTAAAATTGCACTGGTGATTATTCGAGAAAACAAAACACATTTGTTGTTGAAACCATTCTGTAGAGAACATTTCCTAAAAGTCATTTTAAAAGTTGCCGACTCTGGTGAAAAATATAAACAAACTTTCCTGTTTTGAAAATCAATGTTAAGGCCCGTTTAAACGGAGACAACATGTTGGGACAACATCATCCAACATTGTTGGTCACAACATGTTGTCTCCGTTTAAACACCATGTTGGGACATGTTGGGCAATGTTGGAAAGTGTTGGAAGATTTTGGATGGAGTTTGATTTCTGTCAAACTTTTTATCCAACATCGGCCAACATTTTTCTTCAAGCATGCGCACTTGTGTACATTCACTGGTACCCAATCTCAAAGCGAGTGCACTACGATCCCAGAAGGCACAGCGTTCGTATAAATAACCGCCATTTTGTTTGATTTCGAAGGTGATTGAGTACTCACAAGAAAAGATACTAATTTCGATCGTAGGAAAATCTTTTATCAACTGATGTGGTAGGGTGTTCCGTAAGTAGTTATTATG
>JAOBRG010394568.1:0-10391 GCA_027574985.1 Umimayanthus nakama | reverse complement strand
AAAATGATCATTCAAATCAGTTTATCCAAGATGAAAAACAAAATCTCCTAACCGAGTTACAAAACAATAGATAGTTTACAGGGTTCTCCCCAAAGCGTCCAGAGTGGTAAAACGCCCTGCTATTTTATGAGGTTTTTAATGTTATGCACATTTATGTCAGTGATGCAAATTAATGGAATTGTTATGCAACTTTTCGCCCCTCTGATACTAATTTCCACACCCGTTTTGGGAGAACCCTGGTTTAGAAGAATTTAGCAATACATCGAGTGGTGCGTTTAGGGCTGAGAGGATTAAAAAGAAACGAGAGGGTCGTGTTAGTTTTCATGAACTGATTGAAATTTGAGAACAGGACAAACATGAAACGCTTCAAGGGTTAAAGACACCGGAAGTGATTTGGGAAGCTTTGGTGTAGACTTTAAAAGTCCAAACAGAAAGTTAAAAAAAAACTTGCGTTACAATTTCGACAGTTTGTTACTGGCTTTCAGTGAAAAAGGTTCAAAAAGTTCAAACTTGCAGCTGAAGCATCTCTTTATCCGTTATTGTGATATTTTGAAAGAACACTCTGTTGCAATTACTTTGTCTGTCATTGAATTCTCGTATGAACGTTTGAAGGGATTTTATCAAATGGTTCGAAACCTAGGGTACGTTGTATGCCACTGACTAATTTATGTAGCCCAACCGTCCCCAAAAGTAAAAGTGTTTGTGTGTATTATGGTGAGACCAAGGCTTCACAAGGCGTGTTTCATGAATGGATCTTATTGAAGGTAATCAAATGCTCGAATTACTGTTAGATTAAATCACGTTAAGGTTTTTTAACAACTATTCCATGAGCGCACGATGAGTATGGGAATGCAACTAGCCAACAAGGCATGTAGCAATAAGCAAAACCATATTTAACAAGCGCGGATGGCATAGATGTTATTTTTAACTCGCAATTTAGCTCCCCATTGATATTTTTTTCAGTGACGTGAAGAAAAACTTTGCGCAAATAGTTTCCTTATTTGGCAACACGGTATTATGAGCAGATAACCGATACTCAATGAGGAAAAAGGGTTAAATTTAACTTGGGGTTTGGTGGAACTTTAGATTATTTTATCTAGAAACATGTCTGGTTTTTCTAAAGTATTACTAAAAAACACTTAAAGCCGGGAAACCCAATTTTGTAAGCCCAAAATGACAGGCCAAACCAAATTTTATTTCCCTAGACAAGCTCTTATCTGGCCTTGTAGCTCAATTGGTAGAGCAACAGTGATCTTTTTTGGAGGTCGTGAGTTCGAACCCCACCGGGGTCAGAGAGATTTTCTCCTTTTCCGTGTGAGCCTACTTCCTATCTAGGGCTAACGCTCAGTAAGTATTACTAGGGAGCATTATTAGAGCACTTTACTTATCACAATTAAAACCTAAATACATCTTTAAAGAGGACAACCCAATCGCACGTTAAATTTTTAACCCTATGTTAGCGCTCAACTGGCACCAGAAAGCTACAGAAACGCAATATCCAATGCTGAAAATGTAATAGCTTTAAATACTTTATAGAACAATTGTTAAATTTTGAATACTCATCAAAATGGCTGGACCATTTATACTAGTGTATCAAGGATTAAACAAAAGTTAAGCTAGGCAGGAACTACAAAACAATTGCACTTCAGTGTATATTAAAATGAAGATGATGTAAAAAAAAACTAGTTTTTGGTCCAAGCAATATTGATATTTTACAACTAATTCTGTTAGAGCAGAGCTCGTATTGTATATATAAATAATTTGACGCTTATGTTGTTTATGCATCTCGTGTGATGTCACTTTATCTACGACGGCCGTCATAGCTGTCTCGAACAATCAACTCAAATAAAGCCCTTTTTACAAGACATAAACTAACCTGGGTTCGACCCGGATTAAAACTAAACGAGGTTAGTTTATGTCGTGTAAACACTACTCAACCCGGGTTCGACCCGAGTTAGTTTAGAAAAGTGTCGTGCAAACAAAATCCGGGTTAGTATTATCCCAGGTTGGTTTTTTCCGTGTAAACAGAGTTCTCATTCTCGAATGGAATTGAAAACAGTTTAAAACAGAAATCAAATATCGAAAGACACTCTTAAACTACCAAAGGTATCATCTTGCTACTCGTTAAAAAGGATAAGTGATTGCAAAGACAAAATTGGAATAATTGAAGACATTTAAACGTTTGAAAACATCATACCCACTGAGCAAGCAAAATCATGCAACGCCATTAATGTCCACAAAATTTAATTTTTCGCCTTCTATATATATATATAAACCCTCGGACGCCCAAACTATTTACTGTAACAAGTTAACCCATCGGGGTGTGTCTTTTGACCCCCCCCCCCCCCTTCCCAATAGTTTTCGAAATAGTTGCACATAAAAGATCAAGCCTTGGGTTAGTTAATTACTTTCTATAACAATAATCAGATTTTAAATAAGAACTGTTGCTATGGCAGCAGTCGTTTCACAATACGTCCGCCATCTTGGATTTTTCAAAAAGGATTCTTTTACTCAAAAACGGAAGCAAATTTTATAGGAATTAAAAGAAAACATGTCTTTTCAGCCTCAAATAGGAATACAAATGAGAGTTGAGTCTAAAAGAAAAAATTAGAACCAATTTTTTCTAAAAACTTACAGCTTTCTATTCAAACCTTAATTGCAAAATTAATTACGCATGATTTAACATTGTCCAATTAACGCCAAAAGATACGCTCATTATCAGTATAAGGTACTGAAAGCTTCATTTTATTTGCTGAAAGCTTCAAGTTTTACGTCGGAAAAACCTATGGGGGGTCCATTAGACCCCTCCCCACCTTGGGGCGTTCGAGGGTTAACTATATTGGACAATCCCAAGTCACAGTGTTTGTGAAGAGGACATTTAACAGTATACTCATGCCGCCTCTCCTGCCCTACTAGTACGGCAACAGTTAGGCTGCTAGTCGAGGGCTCTGAGGTGCAGTGTAGCTGCAGTTGACCATCCAAAGTCGCACAGTTTGTAAAGAGGAATTCAAGAGTATACTCACGCCACCTCGCCTGCACAGCTTGTGTGGCAACAGTCAGACTACTGGCCGACTGTAGCGGTGCAGTACATCCTTTTCTCGTTGGTTCTTCAGTTTCACATCCTACTGAAAATAACTGACGACCTGAGCAGGGTGTCGGAATTCACCTGAGCAGGTTGTCAGAATTCACCTGAGCAAGGTGTTGAAAGTCACCCAAGCAAGGTGTCGGAAGTCACCTGAGCAAGGTGTTAGAAGTCTCCTGAGCAAGGTGTCAGGAGTCACCTGAGCAAGGTGTTGGAAGTCACCTGAGCAAGGTGTCGGAATTCACCTGAGCAAGGTGTCAGAAGTTATCTGAGCAAGGTGTTGGAAGTCACCTGAGCAAGGTGTTCGAAGTCACCTGAGCAAGGTGTCAGGAGTCACCTGAGCAAGGTGTTGGAAGTCACCTGAGCAAGGTGTCGGAATTCACCTGAGCAAGGTGTCAGGAGTCACCTCAGCAAGGTGACAGGAGTCACCTGAGCAAGGTGTCAGAAGTCACCTGAGCAGGGTGTCGGATGTTACCTGTGCTGGTTGTCAGAAGTCACCTGATCAAGTTGTTAGAAGTCACTTGAGCAATAGGTGTCAGAAGTCACCTGAACAGGGTGTCAGAAGTCCAGCAGGCCACCCTTTCCAGATGACTGACACAACAGTCCGCCTGTGACGCTTTTCCTTGCCAGTGGGTCTTCCTGTGCTCTGCTTGCTGTTTCAGAAAGCTCCGGAGGAAGATGCAACTTCTAGAAAATGCAAAGAAAATAATCCATGAAATATTTGAATATATAAGTAAGTGATATTAAGTCAAAGATTTGAAGTGATTAGATGGTGACCAATGCGTGGAGAGTTTCCGAGCCTCAAAAGAAATTAGGCGCCTGCGTTTGGAAGCTACAATTGACGGCACAAAATGACGTTTATAGAGTTGGGACCTCCTGAAAGAGCATCAATGGGTCGAAACAACTCTCTTATTTTCAGTGTAGTTCACGGTTTTGCAAAACGTTTCCTTACTGTGCATAGCGACGAAGGCACAGATTGAAATTACGAGAACACCGCCACTGGAAAGTATACAGTAAAACTTAAATTCCTCACCAGTAGGGGACACAAGTACGTTATGGAAAAACGTATGCTTTCAGTGACAACTCGTACATGGATACTTTAATAGAGCTAAGGGTTTGTTTGTTTTGTTCAACTCAGCCGGTAATCCAAAATAACAAGTGAATTTCGATTGTACACAGCCTGTACGAAATGTTGACCAGATGTGAAAGTTACTGCAAAATTTAAAAGTACTTTTGTCACAGGTGGAAGATGAAACATACCTCTATCGTCAGTTTCTTTCGCTTCAATTTAAAGGCGAGATCCAGAGAGTCGGGCATGTGACAGGTGAGAGAGTTGAGTCGAGGCAGCTGGACGATGTGGAACAGACCTGTTGGGGGTTAATGCAAAGAATCAGATGAGGTACAATCAAACCAGCAAGATATTATTAACAATAATAACAGTTAGTGTAACAGCAATAACATTAATAACAATAATGGTATGAACCAGTTGGAGAAAAAGAAGAAGAAGAAGATGAAGAAGAAGAAGTAGGTGATGAAGAAGAAGAAGGTGATGAAGAAGAAGAAGGTGATGAAGAAGAAGAAGAAGAAAAAGAAGAAGAAGAAGAGGAAAAAGGAGGAGGAGGATGTAAAGGAGATGATAGAGAAGGCGAAGAAGACGATGACGAATAAGAAGAACAACGTCTCTTGAATTTAATGCACAAAAACAGGGGTGCTAGATTATTGATGCACTAGGAGACAAACAAATACGTTTGTTTGATACTTATTAAATGAAACTTGAATAGTCTAGCGGAAATAAACTGAATTACTATGGCGTTGCATGTACCGTATGCAAATTTTTGTCCAACATTACCCAACACTTCAATCTCCCAGTCCATTCACGCGAGCACATGGAAGTTTGCGGAATTAATTTTAATAGTTCGAGAAACAAAACTCGGGACTTTGGCTCTAAACGGGCTCAAAGAACGGTTTTCACTCACATACCTAGTCTCAAACAAATTTTTAACCAATTAGACATTATAAATTTAACCAACGACAAAACCAGACCTTCTGGTACACATAGATTAATTACAAACTATTTAAGGGGAATGTTTCACGCTTTGAATGCGAATTCTTATCCATGGCTTGGCACAACAACTACTCCTACAAACAATACAAGCTTATTTCTATCTTAAAGGAGATGTGATACGGATGATTTGCTTTCGAGGTAGATTGAAACGGAATTCAGTTGTAAGCGGTGAAGTGAATTTAGTGTTGGCCCGTAGGATAACTTATTTAAAGCAGTGCAATAAGGTTTCTAATTGTTTTTAAAAATCTCGACAACTCTGTATTTATCAATGTATTTTGGGTAGAAATGAAAGAAGCTAGTTTTGGAAAGCAGCAGTTTTGAATGGAGCAAGCGTGAAACTGCCCCTTTAACACTGACTTCCCCACAATCAGCCAGTCTGCTCCAACGAAGCGCTAGCGCCCCAAACGTCAGAGCTGCTGCAAACCAAACCCCACAGGCCAAACATAGTTATTTATTATTACCATATCGAATTTGTTGATCAAATCCGTGTTCAGCGTGCTCGCTAGTGGAGAAAAAAACCCAAGTTTTTTCAAAACTAGTCTTCCGGGCCAGCTGCTGGAAAATAAGTTAGTGCTAACCCGTGATTGTATTTACCTCATTAAAGATTTATTTTGGCTGTTATTTTTGGTTCACCTTAAAGAATACTTCTGTCAGTAATACTTTAGAATGACTGGACGTGTCTCGCGATAAAGAAATCTTTGTTTAAAGTTCCGCCAAACTCTGGTTAAAACTTAACCCACGTTCGAACAACCTGTCATGGTGAACAAGGCTAGAGTCCTTGCTGAAGGCTTACTAATAAGCTAAACATTTTTTGTGAAAACACTTCAATTATGTGTAATCATATTAATTTCCAAGAAAGATGAATATGCAACAATTATATTTGTTTGGAGATGTTGGACTGGATTCGGTGGTAAACTTTGTTGGACCAAGAAGAAAGGATGATACGGATTCGATTAAATGATCGAGCCTTGACCGTTACCATGGTAATCCTTGAACACGGGGTTTGTTTCTTTCTCAGAACCAACAAAAGACTCCAACGCTACAGCAGTGTCACTCAGTCTCTCGACACGCCGTCGGAATAACGAGTCCTGAAAGACAGTTAGAACAAAACAAATACTTTAACTGAAAGAGAAAATTGAGATCAAAGAAAACACAAGAGTTGTAAGGATAATTGTGTCGTTAAAGTTACTGTTCAGTTTGAAACCGAAGGAAATGACCAAATGAGATTATCCGCGGATATGTGTATAGATCAGAGATTAAGCTTGTAAATAGCGAAAAAATATTGTGGCATTTCATATACAGAACGAGATTCTGAAACATGCAGAAAAACTTCACCGGAAATGAGATGGAGAGAATGCCAAAACTTTAAAAAGCTTTTTTCTCGAGATTATTTTTATGTCAAAACTATGAGACAATCGAAGGTTCCTTTTGGGGAAGTTTTCCATCCACTGACTTGAATTTTGGCAGCTTTATAGCTAAATAACTGAAGTTCATTCATAACCACACCAGCGGTTTTTATTTTAAGTTTTTAAAACTTTCTAAGTTGTCACGATAAAACTCTGCCGCTTTTGATTACGAAAGTGCTACTTTGGAATTTTTGCCTTAAAGTGCTAACAAAGCGGCCTTTTAAAAACGCTGACACGGTTTTGGACTCCAAATTCAGGGTTCGTACGTCTTCAGAAACTCAAAAATCCAGGGTTTTCCAGGGCCATTGAAGCCCGGAATGAAAACAACGTTCACAGCAATTTGTTTAAAACAACGTTCAAAAGGGAATGTAATCATTGTAAAACAACAACTTGCCCCAAAGTGTACATTATTTCGATACTATACAGTGGTTTCTAACATAAAACGACGTTTTGAAATGATTAGAAAAACTACAATATCGATTGTTAGTTGTACTGAAATCCACAAAATGCACCATTTCTTGAATTTATTTTTCCAATAAAATTCTGTGAGGTTTTCCAGGGCTTAAATAAAAAATTTCCAGGGCTTTTCCAGGGTTTCCAGGGATTTCCAGGGCTATAAAAACTTTCCAGGGTTTTCCAGGATTTCCAAGGCCCGTACGAACCCTGCAAATTGTGTCAAACACAAAAATGTAATTATTGGTGCCATCAAACGTAATATTCACGTCCGTTTTGGAACTCCGGAAAGAGATAACAAAGATCGGAAAACAAGACGTTCTTTCTCCATACTTTTTTGAAAGTACCAAACAATAATTAAACTGCGATTTGGAGAACTTAATAAGCAATATGGGTTTATTGGATTACGTCACGAATTAACGGAGATATGCTCAAATAACCGAAAACACCGTTCGAACTGAACAGTAACCTTAAGTAATATTGTTTGTGAAAAGTCTTTAAACCTCGATCAAGGCATTGCAATCAACTTGCATGCTTCCTCGACTCAGCTGTAAAAACGAGTATCAGCTTCTGCTTGAAGTTAAGCTACGATGGATTAGTGTCCTGTTTAGTTGGAGTCACAGATAATCCTTCGCTGCCAGAGGCTAACCTGGTATGGATTAGAGACCTATGCAGTGAGAGTCACAGACTCTCATTTGCTGGGGGCTAACTTGTCATTGATTAGTGCCCAGTCATAGGGGAAGACACAGACTCTATCTCGTCCTCAGATACAGTTAACATGCATGCGGCACCCTTATAAGCCATTTTGCTAGGACATAATTTAGCTTATTTATAATTTAAAAGACTAACCTGAAAGATGTGAGTTGGTACAGTAACGAGACAAGCGGCATAAGCGCTACGGAGTGTAGCTCGCAGGCAGTACAAGAACTGACACAGTGCAGGACTGCACTCGTTGGCGTGTAAGTGAGGATTTTCGCCCCACAAGGGTCCACCTAACCCGTGAATGGCTATTCTGAGGATGTTCCGCTGTTGATTCTGTACAGGAGAAACAGGTTAAAACGGTGCTTCTTACGAATACAGTACAGTAAGTGGATTGATTTACTCCTTCTGGATATTTTATTGCTGTCATCATACTGTACATGTAGCTTAGTTTATGTTCCGTTACAACAATAACACGCAACCCACATGTTTTTCTACAGTACTAAGACTGCAAATAACTACAGAATGCATTTCTGCAGCAGACAACACCAAAAAGCAAAAAATTTCCTTCAAGGACCAAAATGATTGTGTTATGGAGTTAGATTCCATCATCTCTCAATAGTCTGTGTTTCTTAAAATATCAAAAACCTATCGAGTGTTTCTACCTCCATGATGTTTGTACCAAACTCTCCCGTGCAAATTGTGGACTTGATTGACTTCAACAGCTTGTCATAAAGTTGGTTTGAACCAGACCTAAAAACAGTAAACAGACATATTGGCATTACTGAAAGTTGTACTCCAAAAATTTAATGATTCTCAAGCAGTCGGGATTTGGCATGAATTGTGGAAGCAATAAGTATTGTACATACGTGTACGGTACATGCATAGAACAGGCCCGTAGGAGGGGGGGTTCGAGGGGTTCGAACGAACCCCCCTCAGACCCAAAGCATAGAAAAAATGAAATAATCGGTTAATAAACCAGAACTTTTATAAAGATAGTTTACAGTCCGGTTTACAAGTAAGTTAAAGTACCACCGTTTTTCAGCAGTAATTTGCATGGTAGAGTTACTTACATTAAACGTTAATTTCTCCGAACCCCCTTCAATGAAACCCAGCTACGGGCATGTAGAAACAGTGTAACTATTCCCTGATAACTTGAAACTGGCCACTTTTCGGCTTTAGCATTCTTATAATACAAGGGTTCCTTGAAAAGAGTTTGTATGGCTTGTTTTATGTTTTGGATATAAAAAAACTATCGTGATTCTGATGAACTGTACATCGCTGATCAGAGTTACAAAAATCAATGACATATATGTTCATTTGTGCCTGACATTCACTGATTACAACAGCTTGAAAATTACAAGTTAGCAAACTCACTTTGAAAACAACTTAAAACACAACGCAGCATCACACCTTTAGACTACAATATTCTGCACAGAACGCACAAAGAAAAAACAATTCCGTTGACTGAAACTGTTCATTTTTATGCAATTTAGTTTTATTGCACAAGTTAAAACATTTTGTTATAATATCTATAATATAATATCTACTTGCAACTGACAATTGTTTGATATTTAAAAAAAGTTGTTAGTGTTAACGCAGAGTTGTGTCTATTGTTAGCTTTTAGTGTTAGTAATTAGCACCATGTTTGGTATATGGACTGTTGCTGACATGGCAATGCAAGGAGAAATAAGCAGAGTATGGATACACCACCTTTTGTTATCTTGTTGCAGTTCAGTTGTGTCTGTCCACTCATCAGAAGCACTGAATGTCTGTCTCTGGACACTGGTCCATTGCTGCTCATCCATGGTTTTTGTTAAGTCATAGTAGTGTCCAAACTTGGTGTAAGATTGATTGGACTGGTTGGTGAGGAAAATACATATTATTAGACAATTAATGTTTTAATACCTTCTTTGTTTAAGCATCTCGCTAATTTTCAAACAGCCTATCAGTAAATATGTGCATACATACATACATACATACATGTACATCTAGTAACTAACATACAGTCATGTTTACACTGTTTATAGCACATTAAATTTATATACATGTTACTTTGTAGTTCTAGAAAACATCATTCAGTAATCCTTGTTGTTCCTAATCCATTCAAATTCTGTTGAGCCCCTAACTGCATACATCTACATCTAAAGACACCTCTAGCATTTCACCTGTAATCAATGCCCATGTATTATTAATAATCCCTGCTACTGTAAACCGAAAATGTTTAAACTACATGAAAGACACCCAATAAAAACCCTGTTTACTTATTCACTGACAGGAGAAAGTTCTTTGTGCGTGCACTGAACTCGCCCAAATCTACACTAGTTCGGATCAGTAAAAAATATCTTATCAGTTTGCAAGAAAAATGATATGAAAAAATTAAATAATATCTTTAAAACAGGAATAGGCATCCAGACTCTTAGGAGTTTTCAAAGTAAAAAATGGGGACTGTCTAGATAAAATCGGGACGGTTTACAGTTATGCTAGATGCAACTTGCATGTAACTGAGTGGAAATAAACTGTTATTTTTAAAGTGTGTTTAAGAAATGGTCCAAGCTTGGCGTGCGTCTAACGAGTTGTGGATGCACACGGGAAGTTGGGAGAGCACGAGAGAAGCATTTGAGTGGCACGAGGCGAAGCCGAGTGCTTCTCTAGCTTCTCGAGTGCTCTCCCAACTTCCCAAGTG
>JAOBRG010394556.1:5001-24767 GCA_027574985.1 Umimayanthus nakama | reverse complement strand
GGGGAGTGAAGGGATGCATACATCCGTTCCTTACCAAACTCTGCACGGAAACCGATAAACCGGATTCACATCGACCAAAACATGATGGTTGATGGAAAGAAGATAAACCCGCCCGTCAGTTTATCAAATTGTCCTACCTAACACACACATCAGTTTATCAAATAATACTGCCTAAGTTTCTTTCCCACTGATAAATGGCAACTGGAATACAAAAAACCGTATATCACTTTTACCTAGATACTTTCACTTGCGTATGCTGGGTCAATAGACTCCGTCCATCAGTAAGTACTTTTAAGGTTCAATTGCGCAAAATACAACCAACAGAAAAAACAAACAGCAACACGACATGATTGCATAACCAAGTTAAACGAGCAACTGAAAAAAGCCGGTTAAATGAAAGTGGTCTGGCGTGAAAAAGGAGTAACTACAGAATGTAAGTTTTCCAGAAGCTCACTGATAACAGTTATGTCTTATCAGCTTCTGGTTTTTCATAACTGTAGTTCCACCTAAAATAGGTGTACTGCAGCTTTCTTTACTGTTTTTGTTTTAAAAACAAAAACAGAAAAATAAAAAAATGAAGTGTCCAGAAACATCACTCACTTTTGAATTTTCTTGAATTTTTAAAACTCTTTTCGTTGTTTTTTAACAATGATCTAATCTTTGGCGATGCAGTACAAACGCCTCTCCTCGCAAAAACACCAACTTGAAAGTTTTCAAAAGAGCACTAGAACAATAATTGAAGAAGTTGTTGAACATTAAATGATGGACCTCTTGCTGTTGCAGTAATTTGCTTTAATTGATAAAATATATGTATATACCTGCGTTTGTTATGTATTATTAACACATTGTAGCCAAGACGCCAAACACTGAAATATATCATGACGGTCGGCAAAGCTCGCAGCGTGTTTTCGCAGGCTTTTTATTGCCGGTAAAAATGAAATCTGACCATGGTCCGTTTTTAAAATATTTGTTATCAGTTGCAGCTAAAGTAAAAATTCAAGTGACAAGTTGAAGTCAACCTTAGCATAATATAGTTTATATAGAACTGAAAAGAAGGACTGAATAAAATACACAGCAACGCAAAATCAAATGGTTTTTGTTACTTTAGAGTGTGAAACAAACAGATAAAATTGGAACAAAGCGCATTAGTTGGGCAACACTTCATGAACTGCCAAAACCAGTTTTAACGCTTTCGGCTTTCACCACTTCCCGGCCTCATAGAATTTTTTTACAATATTGAACCATTCGATATTTTAGCGATATGATTACACATCTCATTATTAATTAATGTTATTATTTTTACTTTTGTTGTTGTTAAAAGACTGCTTCAAGCAGGTTAGCGTCCTGGAAGAAACCGCAGAATCTGTTAACATTTATTTGCGATAGAGGAAAAGGTTTAAGAAGAGTGTATCTACTTGTTTGATAAGTCCTGCGTTGTTGAATTGTTTTTATCTGTGCTGTTACAAACAGTTCGTTATCAACTTTGGTGTTCACTAGCTGATATATCGTGGATGGTGGCACAAAAGCTAACTTAAAGACCTGTACAGGTAACGTTCGCCAAAACAATTCTTGAGTTGCGTTGGAGGAGTTTGGAGAATCAAAAGAAAGCATATGCTAAAAAAGATGGCAAAAGGATGTAAGACGAGATTGGTTACAAATTGACTACTTAATATAAGATGTTGGTTTAGCAAAGTTAGACGTTGTCACGCCAAAGAAGGATGTATTCGTGTAAAAAAAATGAGCGAACAAAATGGCAAACTTCCCAAGGAAATGCATTGCAAAAGCATTTAAATTTCACCGCAATGTTTCTACTTGCACTAACATGGAGCGTATTGTCGCAAGCAAATGCAGCAGGGCCGCAGATGATTGGAGATCAGCTAAAGATGTTGAGCTGTCCCGAAGCAAAAGCTGGAAGGCTTTATGTTAATAGCCAAATGATCAACTCCACTCGGAAAAACGGCATTCTGGAAGTGACGCGGGTAAGACATGTGGCATACATAAAATTTTTAATGAGTAGAGTAAGCCTTCAAAATACAGATGTATCGAAGGTTCCAGCGCTCTACTGATTGCTAAAGGCTCCTATTTTCTCTCCGCAGATAGCAGAAGTCGGAAAATCTGGTCTTCCAAACTGGCTCATTGTTACGCCGGAAACTCGTGAACTAAAAGGTGTCCCTCTGGCTGACGAAGCAAGGGACTATGAAATGGTGATTGTCGTCATAGATAAGGACCTCGATCTTAGTTCCCAGTATTTTACCATAATGGTTTTTCCCCCTCATGGTACACAGTGTCAGCCATGTACCTATGGCCCCCTGGTTACCATGGCAACTGTTACAATAGCTGTGGACTACAAAGGACTGGATGCCGCTGAGCGTATACGTGTATTTACACAAGTTTCAAAAACATTTGAGGTTTCAACGGAAAATATTACAGTAAGAGTTACAAGTGATATACTCACAAACGGAGCAGTTCATGTCTGCAACAAGACACTGATAGAGAAAGGTCCCGGTCTGGGAAGCAACACTTCTTCCACAAAGTTTTTGGCGGTTTCCTGGATTGTTGATTTAGAAGAAATGCGTTCTTCTTCAATTTTTATTTCTGAGAAAGCAGGAAATAGATCGGTAGAGGATTCAATTGGTTTTCCAATTGTCGGCTGGCACTTAATGAGCGGAAATACTGTTTTAAACTGTTCTAATTTCACCCAAGAGTTGTCTCCTACAACGGCTCTCCTCTTGTCAGTCAAATCATCAGAAGAGAGTAAAACACTACAATCTTCAACGATTTTATACTACTCAACGTCAAGTTATGTTGCGTCAGGAACTGCCACCGTTGTAAGCTCAACACTTGTGATTTCCGCTGAAATGGATACGACACTTATACAGCCTTCAAGGTAAGTCGTATTTTCAAAACAACAAGTTATATAAGAAGAGTTGAGATATGTAAATATGAGCTAGACAAGGATCAGGTGGAGATTGTTATTGTTAAAAATAAAAACGTTTTGTTTTGTTTCTACTTTGACTGACATAATTGTAGCTTCAAACCTTAACTGAGGCACAAATAACAAATTTAAGTTGCTTTGGTATTATGTCATGGAGTATCCACATGGTTTTTCGTAAACATTATGTGCTTTTCTCTTCACAAGGGTTTAAAATTATAAAAATATAAGTTGGACACATTACGAAAAACAAGAGAACTTGGCTTGGGGTCAAATTATGTTATCAAATTTACTTTTCATTTATTAGTACAACATCAACAATGACTGCTCATTGCACGTTCCTTGTGTTTTGACTACTTTATCATTGTAAGATCCACTGTCATCACGGAAAAAAAATGGCTAAGATACTAACTCAAGTATCTTGGTTTTCACCTGTTGTCAGAAAGTTAAAACGTTGTACATCGGTGGTTCCATTAGAAACATACCGATTGTGGTTGAATGCAGTATATAGTGTTAAGAACAGCATAACGTAAATATATACAAGGTCTAAAGTATCTAAAATTGGGCGCGTTCGACTGACTCATTTCTGGAATAAGAATAAACAGGGAAAAAAATTGTTCAATCTTTTTGCCCACAAGTTCTGCAAAGTTAGAAGAGGAGCACAACTCAGTTGAATCTCTTGCCAAAGTTATTACTTTTAACTAAGTCAATCAAACGCACCCCAAAATATCTAATAAAATCAGATTGTACTGCTGTTGGTTTTTACAAAGGAGGGTCACTTTGTGCCTGCGTGCGGAAGCACGTTGTTTACGTTTGTTAAGCGTTCCTAGTTATGGTTTGTATATAATGTAATATTTTTCAATTTTGGGAAGTTGGCATCTCTTTTTAATACTGTCATAGGGTTTCGCATTGTGTAGGATTTCCCATTTGCGAAAATGTCAGCGCTCGAGTAATAGTTTCTCTAGTCTTCTAACCATTGTAGGGGAGTATCTCAACGAGTGAAAATTCGGCTTATTCAAGGATTAGTTGCCGGTCTTTTAGGGACATTTCACTTTTGCTCTAAAACATGTTTTTTGTGTAACTTTAGGCTAAACAGTTTTGAGTATCAAGCAAGAACTTTCTTGATATTGCCAGGCCATTTTTCTGCTTTATCACTGACTGATAAATTTGCAACGTTTTTATTTTTTTTTTTCAGAACAATAACTACATCGAGCACGTCAAGTGTTTGTATTGGAGACACTGTTCCTCGGGTGTCAAATGGCTTCGGTCCGTTAAACGTTGCCGTCGGAAAAATCGAACAAATTGTAGTTCCAGGTACGACATTCAGCGACAATGAAGATGGAAACACACGGCAGCTATTACTGAGTCTACATCACCTTAATGGAGATAAACTCCCACGCGATTATTGGGTGGAGCTTATTCTTACACAGCAAGCTTTATTTATTGTCCCAACCAGAACTGAACTGCTTCAGCAACCAAAGAATGGATTCGAGTTTTTACTTAGGGCCCAGGACAAATGTGGAAACACTGCAGACCTGAGGTTCACTTTAACTATAACAGGCCAGCCTCAAGCAGTTTGTTTCAAAACCTACATGACTGTGAAGAGCAGTTTGGAAACTATTCCAACAGTTTTAGTGAAACAATTGGTTCTGCAACGGTTTCAAAACTATCTTGGAAGAGAGGAAGAGCTTTATTTCTTTTCGTTCAAGAAAGAGCAAAATGGTGACGTTTTCACTTTGATCTTTAGTAGTAGATCAATAATATGCTTTGAATGCATTGCAAGCCGCATTGAAGTATTTTCAAGAAGGTTTATTTATGCAAACGGCAGTGTGAACCATGATCTAATAAAGGCTCTTTCAGGACTGCCGCAGTTCACCTTGGTAAGTGTCAACATATCCCGTGAAGTCTGCATCTCTCCATCGTCCTCTTTAGTAAGTACATTAATACACTCCTCGAGCGCAGCCTTGAACACACCAAATAACAGATTGACGACAACTGAAATACAAGAGAGCCGAGAAAAACTAGAAACACGTACGGTACAAACGGGAATCTTTTCAATATCAGTTCCAGCCTCATCTGTTCTAGTGTTGAGCAGTTACATCTCTGGGAGACACTCAATGTTGTCTTCTTTCGATGAAAAATCCAACACAGTACTATACACGGAAGCAAAACTCCCAAGCATCGCGCATGAAGTGTCTTCCACGCATATGTTAAAACCCTCTCCTTCCGAAATTTTTAGCCCATCTAGAATTTTCCTTTCAAGTAACAGTGGTTCATTAGTCACAACATCAACAGATTTATCGTCTCATTCAAGCGTTGACAAAGTATCAACTGCAACAAAGTTGGTTGAAACCACCCACTCAATTGTTCCTGTGGCATTAACTACAGCACCAATGGCTTCACTAGCCCAATCAAATGTTAATGAAGTATTATACACAAGACAAGTGGTTTCACCAACCCATTCACAAGCTACTGGGTTGACACAACCGGTTTCCCCAACCTACTCAAACGCTGACCATGTACTATCTACAACACAAATGATCTCAGAAACCAACTTAAGTGCTACCGAAGCATTCACAGCTACAGTTAAGTCACAAACCCATTTAAGTACTACAGCGGTATTGTCTATACCAGAAAGGCTCTCAACAACCCATTTAGATATTATTGGAGAATTTTCTACAATGCAAGTTGTCTCACCAGCCCAAAGCATTTCATCATCGCCGGTAACAAGTCCAGTCAACTACCCACCCGTTGTTCGAAGAATTATACAATCTTTATATGTCTCACCATGTACCTCTATAGAGTTTAAAATTCCACGGGATGTGTTTTATGATTTGGAAGACGGAAATACGACAGGCCTAGGACTAAAAATGATAAATGCTGATAGGAGCCAGCTGGGGCCAGATTCATGGATAAAGTTCAACTCCTCAAGCCAGATTCTATCAGCTATTCCAACTGGCGATCTTTACACAAGACGATCTAACTACAGTTATGTATTGATTGCAGAAGATTCAGAAGGTCTTCGAGCAGAAACGAATATAACAATAATCATTAAAGGCCCCATGCCGAAGCTAAACTACAAAACAAGGATGCTTGTAAGAAACTCATTTGGAGACAAAAAACCAAGTGTTGATATAATGTCGGTTCTTATAGAGGCAATTGAAAACTATTTAGAAAGCAAGGGTGGTATATTTGTTGAATCTTTTGTGCGTGGTACGCCACTAACACTGGTTACTTGGGGAAATTGTAGTTTGGTTGGCTCAACGTGCAATTACGCTACAATGAATTATATTTCAGAGAAAGTTGTCAGTCAAAATGAAGTACATCCGAACTTCCGTGCTGCTTTACGTCCACTCTTTAATCTGGAAATGATCACGGAGCAGCGTTCGGGTCCTTGCGTGAAAACCCAAAACAACCCTCCGGAATTAAAGAACCTCATCGAAATGATAAACATTACCTCTCTGTGTCAACCATTTCGGTTCACAATTCCTAAGTTCACATTTATTGATAAAGAGGATGGCGACACCAGACAGTTAGTACTGTCTCTTCTGACACATATTTCAAGTATTTTGACGAAGGACTCTTGGGTCCAGTTCGATGCCACCTCTCAAGTTGTATACGGCTTTCCAACATATCAGCATATTTATAACCAATCAGAGCAAGGATACAAGTATATCCTTAAAGCAAACGACAGTAGTGGCAAATCGGCCCAGACAGTACTAGGGATAAAAATAGACGTTAAACCTGTTCTAAGTAACTATAATGTGACTGTCGCCGTTCGTAGTTTCCTGGCAAAGTCAACACCAACTGCGGGGCTAGTACTGCAACTGTTGAAGAAAGTCTCTGAATATTTGGGAGCAGAGGATGATAGTGGAATTAAAGTATTGCATTATAACCGTATTGAAGGAATCCAAGATAGACTTAACGTTACTTTTGCTAACTGCTCGCAGCACGCAAATAGCTGTGATTTTGAAGATGTGAGAAACATCAATAGAAGATTGAGATCAAACAATGGAAAAATTGTAGAAGCGTTTAAACAAGCGGTTCTACCTGCGTTTGGGGTTTTGGACGTCTTACAGTCAAGAAGTGGTGAATGTATTCCAAACCACTCTCCTACTACAAAACGCAACTTGCTACTGTTCAATGTGACTTTATGCAGCAGTTTCAGATTTAAAATCCCAGAAGATGTGTTTTATGATGTTGAGGATGGATCAGCAAGCAATCTTTCTCTTGTGCTTCGAACTTACTCCAAAAAAACATTGAGTAGGTCGTCATGGGTTCAATTTGATAACCTTACAAGAGAACTATACGGAATTCCAATACTTAACACATCTTTAGAAACTTCATTCCCGTTCTATTTGTTCGCCCATGATAGAAACAGAGAAGAAACAAACTCAACTGTTGTCATCTTCGTCCAAGAAAACAAGTTTCCGCTTCGATATAACGTGACTGCCACGTTAGCAAGCTACCTTGATTTCAAAACATTGCATGTCAATGTTATAATAGAGCTATTTATAAAGATTAAGGATTATTTAAAAGATACAGATGCAAATTCTGTCTTGTTGATTTCATTTGAAGTAAATGATACCACATGGCCACACGCCGTTTCTGTCACATGGAGCAATTGCTCTATGAATCAGAATGTTTCTACTGTTAGAAACAAAGATAACCCAACGGAAAGATTGAAACTCGCGAACGGAATGGTAAACCCACACTTAATACAATTTCTTGCTCCTAAATTTATTGTTAAGACTATTGATGTCGAGGTGCAGGCCCAGCCGTCAAATACACCGCCGAAATCTATGATCTCCGTTCTAAAACTCAGTGTATCATCCTGTAAGTTTCTCAAGTTTCTGATTCCTAAGGATTCGTTTAACGATCAAGAAGATTCTTTTCTAAAACTAAATCTACTTGACATTTCTGGAAGAGAGTTGTCTGATGAATACTGGTTGCAGTTTAACCAATCGTCTAATACTATTTACGGCATACCGACACGTGCTGTTGCTAAGCAACAACCACAGAGTGGCTACAAATTCTACCTAGTTGCAGAAGACAGTAAAGGACTCCGGGCAAACATTAAAGTTGAGATTAACATAACAGGTTTTGATAATGAATCAAATTTTAAAGTTATGTTTGTGTTCCGAACACTTACATCTGGCAAGCTCTCTGCTGTTGACAAGCAACTGTTGTTAATTGATAAACTAACCTCATACTTTGGGATGAGAAACGTATCAGATGTACGTGTAGAATCGTATGCAGAAGGTATAGGCGAGAAACCACTGAGTCTTTTTGAGTGGAGTAATTGCAGCTTACCGTTGGACCGTTGTGATTTGCAAGCAATCTCGTATATCACAAGACAACTTAAAGACCCACACGGAAACATTAAACAAAATCTGCAAACCGCCCTGAGGCCAGAATTTATACTTGACAGTATCTCCGAGAAAACACAGGGAAATTGTGAAGGAGGCATCAACACTGCACCAAAATTAAGCAAGCCAGTGGCCGTCCTTAACATTTCTGTGTGTGATCCTTTCTACTTCATGATACCAAATGACACTTTCATAGATCTTGAAGATGGGCATACGCGTCACTTGGAGTTAACTCTTATGACTACCGATCACAAACCGCTGACCAAAGATTTTTGGATTCAACTGGATTCTGTTTCTCAACAGGTGTACGCACTACCGACACTTGCAACAATGAACAGCAAGAAACAAAAGGAACATAGACTTCTTTTGGTAGCAAAAGACAAGGGAGGAAAGACTGAAAGTACGGTACTAAAGTTTGTCATTGTAAATGTTCCCTTGATAATACGCTACCAAATCGTAGTTATTATGGAAAGCTACTTTGATGCAACGTTACCCTTTATTAATCAGCCAATTGCCCTTATGAAGAAGATATCTGCCTTTCTTGGGAGCAGCGATGGTAATGGAATTGCAGCAGTGCACTGGAACAAAAGCACTGACAATCCAGCTTTGCTCTCTCTTGCATATGCAAACTGTTCTTGGCCAAACGATTTGTGCAGTTTACAATCACGAAGACACATTATTGCCCCTTTCAAGACAAAGTCTGATCAAAATAAACCAGAATTTGCTGCTTCACTTCTACCGCACTTTGTGTTAAGAACCATACGTGGTGAAAGCTTTGGGTTATGTACACCCGCTCCAAATACACCACCACGAGCATTGGTTACTATGGTAACAACAAACACAAGCGTTTGCGGCTTCTTTGAAGTTAAAATTCCAGCCGAAATATTTTATGATTACGAAGATGGAGGGACTAGAAATCTGACGCTGAACCTTTTGTCATTTGATGGTAAGAAGCTACTCAAATCACACTGGTTGCAGTTCAATCAAAACTTGCAAGTTGCTTATGGATTTCCTTATATGGTGGATCGCTTCCCTAGCCAGTATCGCTTGGTTGCTAGAGATAAGGGAGACTTGGAAGCAAATGCAACGCTTGAGTTCCTTACTAATACAATTCTGCTACCGTACAGTTACTTTGTGAAGATGTCTTTTACAAGTTATGCAGATCCAACATTATCCGACTCAGATGTACTACTAAGGTTTTTATCAAAACTAATCAAATACTTTGGGAATACGTTGACACTCGACAGAATGCGGATTTTATCATATACCGTGACTAATTCTACTCCACGCTCCGTCCATGTATCTTGGACTGATTGCTCCCTGAGATTCTTCCCTTGCGACTATAAGGCAATTGCTATCATTGATAACCAGCTTAAGATCCCTGGAGGATACTTGAACCCGGACGTGATAAGGTCACTTGCTCCTGAATTCATTGTTGATAGTGCTGATCCAACGATGCAAGGTCCATGTACAAACACCCGTCCTGTAGTACTAAAACCACCTTCAGCCATCAATGTTTCATTGTGTTCAGTGTTGCGATTTGTCATTCCAGAGGATACGTTCTATGACTTTGAGGATGGCTACACAAGGAACCTTTCAATTTATCTGCTTGGTGTAAATGGAAACCCAATCGGTAAGGATTCGTGGGTGCAGTTTAATACGAGTTCCCAGACCATATATGGCGTTCCAACTTCAAATATTGCAAGAGTGGAACCGAAAAACGGTTTTGAATTTTTGATACTGGCCAAGGATGAACAGGACTTTGTTGTTAATACAACAGTTATACTAAAGATAACAGGAAACGTACCTGATGAGAGCTACAAAGTTACTTTAGTTTACAAAAGCTTTGTGAATGTTTCTTCCTATGTGGATGAGCTAATCTTGCTTATCGACAAACTATCATCTTACCTCTTGAAAGGAGAAAATAGCTCAAATATTAGGGTTTTATCCACGGTAAAGGGAACTGGTTATCCTCCTTCAAACCTAATGGTTTTGAGCATCTGCAGCCTTCGTTACAGTCCTTGCAATTTTGAAATGGTGCGAAGAGTTTCTCACAAGATAAAGGCCATCACTGAGCTTAGAAGAGAGTTACTACCCCAGTTTGGCCTAGAAAATATTTTTGATCAACTGACAGGCCTTTGTCGTCCAATTATCAATACTGCTCCCACACTGGCAAAAAGTATTAGCTCAATAGACATGGAATCCTGTGCTCTAATGCAGTATAAAATACCACGAGAAACATTCATTGACAAGGAGGACGGTGACACAAACAACCTTACTTTGTCTTTGTTAACGAAGAATCTGCAGTCCTTGCCTTCCAGTTCTTGGGTACAATTTGATACTTCGTCACAAATGATTAGTGCGTTAGCGTCAAGACAGATTTTGCTCGATCAACCTATATTAGGCTATCCTTACGTATTGGTTGCCACAGATAGCGGAGGGAAGTTTGTAAGAGATGATGTCAGAATCAAACTACAAGGATCGAAATTAGCAGCAAAGTATGAGTTTACTGTTACAGTAACCAGCAACGTAGATGCTCTCCAACCGGATAACAAGCATCTTTTTAGGCTCATGAACACGATTACTACATATTTGAATGTCAGTTCTTCACTAAAGCTTGTGAAATATAACAAGACACATAATAACCCCGTTAATCTCTCTGTCACGTGGACATTGTGTTCTCTGCCAAGCAATTCATGCGATATTCGACAAATCAAAGAACTGTATTCAAAACTTGCCTTGCCAAATGGTAACCCAAATCATGCGTTTACAGGAGCACTCTTACCCGAGTTTTCACTCCAAGGAGTCTATGAGGAAAAACTTGGACCTTGTGCCGTTTCTGTTAACACTCCACCATCAGTAAACGGTAGTTTAACTCCGATAAACATCTCCTTGTGTGGAGAGTTTGGTATCAAAGTTCCTTTTAAGTTGTTTTACGACGACGCGGACGGAGATACAAGAAACTTGTCCCTTGATTTGATTGACATAGGTGGAAAAAACATATCAAAAAACTTTTGGGTAAAATTTGATACCTATCGAAACTATATATATGGCATACCAACAATGGAGGTTTTTAGAACACAGCCGGCTGAAGGATATAAGTTTTTACTTGTTGCTACCGACAGTGGAGGACTGAAGCAAAACACAACTCTTACGATAAGAATCGTGGGACAAAATATCTCCAATCACAAAGTTGACCTTGAAGTTGTGAATCACGCGTTTCAAACATCAGAAACGGTGGATATCCTGACAAATCTTATACAAAAAATAACAGGCTACTTTGGAGGTGGAGACAGTTCAATGCTTCGAGTACACGCCTATTCTATAACCGACAAGGATAATTCGCGGGTTTTCTTATCGTGGAGCAACTGTTCACTTGCTTATCTTCCTTGCGAATTTAACACCCTTGAATTCATGCGAACATATCTTACAATTCAAGACAAATTGGTTAACCCAAATTTGATGAGATCACTTGCGCCGGAGTTCGTTGTCGAAAAAGTTGAATTTACCAAGCTAGGACCTTGTTTAAATACTAAACCGCAAATTGGCCAAGGAGTGTGGACAGTAAATGTTTCGTTTTGCAGATTGGTGAATATCACAGTTCCTAAAAATCTTTTCTATGATAAAGAAAATGGAAACACTAGATCGCTGTCTTTGTCTATTGCCAACGTCAACCGTAGCAAATTGTCATTGAGCTCGTGGATACAACTTAACCGGTCTTCACAAGTCTTGTATGGAATTTTATCATCTGATGTTACTGTTGAGCAGCCCATTGGAGGATACCGCTATTACCTTACTGCTAAAGATGAAGGTAGCTTAGAAGCTATAAGCTCATTTGGAGTTTCTATTGTAAACGAGCCACCTCAAGTGGACTTTGTGGTCACTGTTGTTTTCGAAAGCTATTTTGATGCCAGTTATCCCTATGTGGACGAACAGCTTCTTCTGATGAGGAAGATTTCATCATTCATAGGAAACACTGATACTAATGATTTTAACGTTATATCTTTCATACGTGGAAAAGGATATCCTTCGCTAAATGTCTTTAAATGGAGTAACTGCAGCTTTCACGAAACCCCAAGGCGAAGAAAGCGTGCTGTTCAAAGTCGAGAATGCAACTTTGCTCAAATAGAATGGCTCTTGAACAAGCTCAAGTCTCCAGACTTAAAAGCTTTCTTATTACCAACTTTTGTCCTGAAAGATGTAATTGATCAGCGCTCGGGTTCTTGCTTGAAAATTCCGAATGAGAGCCCAAGGTCGCAGAGATCTTCTTTAAATCTTAATATCTCATTAGATCAATGGCACTTGCAATACCGTATCCCGAACGACACGTTTGTAGATAAAGAAGATGGCTTCACTCGTTCTTTACTACTAACTCTTTATTCTAACGATTCCAAACTTCTTTCTAAAGAATCCTGGATCCAGTTTAATTCTGCGAGACAGGAGCTGTATGGTTTTAACACGTTAAGCGTTCTTCAGAATCAACCGATAGGCGGGTACAGGTATAAGCTAACAGCTAAGGACAGTGCTGGGAAATCTGCGGAACTTGAACTTACCATTAAAGTCCAAAATTCAACTCACCGTTGGAACTTGATTTTTAAAATTGCTGCTGACAGTTATATTCCTACTGATAAACCCGATGTGGACCATGCATTAGAGCTAACCTCTAAAGTTTTGCTTTATCTGAACAGCAGCTCAGCGTCTGATATACGACCAGAATCGTTTAACAAAACGGGAGGCTTTCCGTCAACCGTTTCATTGACATGGACATTCAGATCATTCATGAGTGATAAATGCAATATAGTACTCATGCAGTACCTTGTTTCTGTGCTAGAATCACAAGTAGGTGTACCCAAAGCCGAATTGGTAAAGGCTCTTTCACCGGAATTTAAATTAATTAAAGCATCTCACCAGCCAGAAGGTCCCTGTGTGGTATTTATCAACAATCCACCAATGTTGCGTAAGCGCTTAAACTCTCTTCGTGCGTCGTTTTGCGGATTTCTAAACTTTACTGTTCCTGAAGACACCTTTTATGATACGGAAGACGGGACAACCAGAAATCTCACCCTACAACTTTCGGATCATAACGGCAAAAAAATTGGCTTATCTTCTTGGATTCAGTTGGACTCTAGCTCACAAACAATCTTTGGATTGCCAATGAGTAGAATTAAAGGACAAAATGTGTCTGCAGAAAAGGTATATTTCCTGGTTGCAATTGATCGCAATGGAGCCCAAACAAACTCTAGCCTTGAAGTGTCACTTGTTGATCCAGTACCATCTGCAAACTACCTGATTGAGTTGGAGTTTCTCAGTTATACAAGCACGAAGGAACCAGAAGTCGTTTTACTGCAGACGTTTCTAGGAAAGATGAAACAATATCTTCAGATTTCAACGAAAACAGCTGAATCTGTAAAGGTTAATTCATACAACTCTTCAACTGGTTTCCCCAAAGCAGTGATCTTTACGTGGAGCAGCTGTATGATAGATTACAACACGTCTTGTGATTACCAAGGAATAATGAAAATTTGGACCAAACTAAGCACAGGAAGCGGCCTTGTTCATCCCGATTTCATGCGGGCTGTGGCTCCAGAGTTCATAGTTCAAAATGTAAAGCAAATTAAGCTCGGGTCCTGCCTGAACCGACCTCCTAACGCAACACGTGGTATAATGCTGTCAAATGTTGGTGTATGCAACAAAGTGATATACAGCATTCCAAAGGATACTTTCATAGACCAAGAAGATGGGAACACGGACAAACTAAGCCTTTACCTCGCAAACGCTCAGGGAAACCCTTTAGCGAAGGACTCTTGGGCTTACCTCAACACTAGTAGTCAAGTGTTGTATGCCGTTCCTTCGCTTCAACAAATCAAAGCCGAGATCAATAAGGAAGTCATTTTTACCCTTTTTGCACGGGACAAAGGTGGTTTAAGTGAAAAAACAGATCTCAAAGTTTCACTCAATACGTTTGAACCAAAATTAAACTACAAAGTTTCGCTAGCTTTAAATGTGTACTACGAATCTAGCATTTCTAATGCTTACTTACTCCACAAATTACGGTCCAAACTTGAAACGTACTTGGGTTATCCGAACGTTAGTTTATACTTTGTATCTTTCACAAGGGGAAACAGTTACCCTTCACTGAGTTTGATCTCCTTTAGCTTCTGCTCTTTGTCCCAGTCAGTTTGTGACGTAGCAAGAGTAAACCAGCTGTCATCGAAAATAAACGAAGCTGCGTTAAAAACAGTTTTACTTCCCAAATTTGAAATAAATACAGTTTTTGAACAAAGACTTGGCCCCTGCGACATTGACAGAAACGAACCACCGAGACCTTTGCAACCGCTTATCGCACTGATTATCAATTCATCTAATGGTATGTTTAAGTACTCAATTCCTGAGAACACTTTCGAGGATCGTGAAGATGGTAATACCAGAAACCTGACCCTTACCTTGTTGAGAACCGACATGAAGCGAGTGGGGCTGGATTCATGGATTCAGTTGAATGTTAAAACACAGATGATATACACCGTCCCAGCTGCAGTTGAGTACAGAGAGCAGTCTCAAGACGGGTACACCTACTTATTAATAGCAACTGATAGCGGTAAAAAATTTGCAATTTCACAGCTTCGCGTCTACTTGCGAGGAATTCGAGTAGAATCTCCTATTTACCTAGTCAACATAACAGCCAGAAGCTTTCTTCATGCCGAAACGACAACTATTTCTCAGATTGAGGAAATGACCACCAGATTAGGGAACTACTTAGGTAGTACGAAATGTGCGAACAACAAATGGCAAATTATGGAGTACTCAAGAAGCCACACATACCCAGCCGTACTCAATGCAGTTGTTAGTACCTGCACAAATACATGTGACGTGGCTGTTGTGGAAACTGTACGCAGCAAGATCTTCACCTCAAAGGGAGCAGTACGTGAGCAGCTGAAAAGTGCTGTTGCTCCATTTTTTGTAGTTCAAAATGTGAAGTTGGTTCGTTGTACAAGCTCCTCCCAACTTGTTGCTACCTTTGGAAGGATGTTTCATGCTGCAATACCGACGGATTTCCTGAGCGAGATGCAAGATAGAGGGCACACAAACACCTCACTTCGCCTCAAAGGGCCATCTTTCTCGCCATGGTTGATGCTGAACAATGCTACGAACACATTATATGGAGTTCCTCTGTTTTCAAACTTTGAAAGTCAAAACGGTACTTCAGTGAACTATACATTGTTTGCAGTGGATCAGAACGGAATGAAAACGGAACATGTCTTTAAAGTTTTCATAATACCAGGCGACTTCTGTGATTCCACTCCTAGCTTCGTACTAACGCTGAACCATTCAGTTGACTGGTTCATAAAGAACCCTAGCACCCGGGTAACACTAATGAAAAAACTAGCAACATACCTCAATGGAAACGAGTCTGACTTGTTTATGCGAAGTGTTCAAGGTCTCGAGCGTAGCTCTCGGAAGGTCGTGTTGGTAGGAATTGTCAACGATACCATGTGCGGAAAGGCTTGGGCGAGTACATTGGTCAACACCATTGTTACAGGTCTGTACGTTGACTTTAAGCTGTAGCTGTATATACCGCTTGGAGGGCGATCAAAGATATAAGCCTTGCTAAGACCAACGATTATCTCCTTGTTTGATGGTAGTAAGCGGGTGAGGGTCCATTGTTCCCTATTTATTGTCCAGTCGCTTGTACTCAGCACAGTCTTTTGTTGTTCATCAGTGTTGTCTAATACCACGTTTATACCAAGCACTAAACTATGATCATGTTAAACTGGTTCGACATTAAAAATGTTGCTTTTGTGACGTGTTTGTAGGTTTTTTTGGGTTCCTGAAATGAGTATTTAGACCCGCTAACAACAAATTAACATATTTACACATTTTTAAGCCAGTTTGAGTCTTGCAACTGTCAAGTTTGTTTTCAACTACGATTAACTTAAACCTGTTTAACGAGTAGTGTGAATGTGGCTTAACACAAGTGCGACCAATGTGCTAAAACTTCAACATATCTAGAACTTTGTTGCATGATTTATTACTGGACACAGTAAATGGATCACATTTACCTGGGCCTTCCACATTTGAAGGACGCAAGAAACACAAAAAACCTAAATTATCTCCCCGAACATCTATCAAATAGTCTAAAATCCTGCCCAGTACACAAAGTGTTCCACGAGAAGCGTACGACAGCTGAAGGCCCTCTCTTTCCCGACCCTAGATCACAAATATGTCGTGTAAAACTTTGAGCCGGTATTACATTTTAAAAAAGTAAAAAATTAAGGGAAGATTTGTCTAGGTTTATAAACAATTTATCTCTAAGAAAAACATATTTTCAGCCAACTCGAAACCTAAACTAAAGTTCCCTTTATACTTAATTTATAGTTTTTATCTTTTAGACAGTTCTATTTCTCAACTATTTTAATTTTTAGCGAACAATTCAAAGCTATTATATATAATGATTAATACTCTTAAGTTATTTGTTATGTATTTTTTTATGTAAAAATATGAAACTTAGCATCCGTGGCTCTCTTTGGAAGGTATTCTTATCCACCGCAGCTCCAACTAGCGGCAGGGTCGTTTTTACACAGCTGAGTCGCTCTACATCAAGTAGAGAAAATCGAACAAATTCTTTTGTCTTAAAGACACAATCACAGCAAGTTCAGCCCTAGGAATCGGTTTCTTTTAAAGGTACTGAAATAGACAAAGACATAAAATATTTAGCATTTCTTACAGGTTCTTATTAAACTTTAACGGACTGGTAAACTCTTCTAAATTGTTTGATGTGGAGTGTTTCTGTCATTGTCAATATGGTAATCGTCACTGTTTGTGTCACTGCCAGTGTCACTGTTGATGTCATTGAAGTTGTTGTAGTTGTTGTCATCGTTAGTGAAGTTGTAATTGGTATTTATAATAATGTTAATATTTTGTAAAACAGGCATGATGACTCCATTGGGGGAAGTCAGTCCAACTGTGCTTGACGCATTATCAAGTTTTGGAGTAATGGATGTTTTCTCAAGATTACCAACCGCTGTTATCCCACGACCCAGGTTGACTGGAGCAAAAATAATGTCTCCACCTTCGACATCAGGCTGGATGGTTGTGCTGTTCGGGTTGTCTGTGTTTGCATTGCTTGTAATTATTGGTGTGTGGCTCTGCTGCTACTACAAACAACATCTCAAGCAAAGAGGCGGTGTTCTTATTACTGCAACGACGCCACCCACAAAAGGTCGCAAGTACAACGTATTTGAAAACGATCAAGAAGCTCTTGTTTATTCTGATGAAGAAGAGTACAAAATCAGAAAAGCGGAGGAAACAAACGTTGAGTCTACACTAAAAACCAAGAGACAAGGCTCAGATTCTCTTGAGTTTTACAATGGTATAGCAAAACGCAAAAATGAGCGAGAACTCGAAGTTAAAGAGGCAGCAGAACCTACAGCCGAGGAAGAGAAACAAGGTGATGCTACAAGTGAAAGGGACATAATTGGAAACTCTCGCCTTTCGTTTGAAGATAATTTTGCACGAGCTGAAGAGGAAGAGGGGGAGATAGATGGTAAGGAATTGTATTCACCTCCTCCTCTTTACCAAGTGGATGCCCCACCTTATTTTCTACCCCCACTTCTCAGGAGTGGGTCTCAACCTGAATCAGGAGCGATGAACGCTGGTTACGAAAACGACACGTCTCCTACCACGAGTCCGAGGTACATCTCTCCAGTAGATAGCGATCCATTTAAGGTACTTCCAAGAAGGAAGAGCCCTGCTGGAGGTCATCACACAGAGCCTCCAATGAGCCCTTTGCAACAGAACTCAACTGCAAAAGAAAAAGGGCCGTCTCAAAAAGAAGAAAAAGTAAATGTATCAAAACCTAAGATAACAAGGCAAGCTCCTATTGACGAGGATGCTGATTCAGAGTCATCTTTAAGTGATGATGAGCATATGTATGAAAGTGAATCGGATTACGATGAGATCGACAATCTTTCTTTACCGAATTCTGCGATTCCACAAGGCCCTCTTCGACGATCCCAGAGACGACAACTTCCTGAACTACCAGCTGTTCCTCCCCTCTACGGGTTGTTAAGTCGGTCGCAAAGGAGTACAAATGATTCACCTCCGGGATCCCCAAATACAGTCAGTTTTCCATTAAATAGCCCTTATGAAGAAAGAGAAACACCAATGGTAACACGACCAACAGACTCTCAGGTACCAGGAATAAGGCCTCCCGAATACAATATCAGGCTATCAGAGCCCTTAGTGTTTCATGTGCCGCTTGACCTTGGCCCCAGATCAAATGGAACTACCGCGACCATCAACCTGGGCGGGGCCCCAGTGCAAGTTCCTCTTGTTCTCTCTAGAGATCGATTTGATACTGCCGGCCTCCGAGTCGGGCTTCAGCCTCGGCCACTAATATCTCAAGACTATCCTTCACGTTCTACAGAGCTTGATCCACGACAAAGTTCAATCGGTTATAGAAACGAAGCCGAAGATATCTCGCATCACTTAACAGAAGACTTAGATCTAGGCAGTTTAGATACAAGGGGACAAGCCTCATATTTAAACACAAATCGTGCTGAAAATAACGAGCAACAAAGAGAAAGGACTAGGAACGAGTACTATGGCTCTCAGGAGCAAACACGGGACCGCGCACAACGGCCGGACCTTGATTTGGGTAATGGCTGGACTTCACGTGTTTAGCATAACCGCAATGATGTTATTGGCTGTTACCCTTTTGTAACATATTGCGTGACAAAAGCCAAAAGTGCGTGATATCTAGTTGAGCAGACACCGTAGCTCTTAGACTAAACAACGTGAAAGGAAGGCACGACTAAACAACAGTGAGAAATCTTGCAATA
Source organism: Umimayanthus nakama (assembly GCA_027574985.1). Lineage (NCBI taxonomy): Eukaryota > Metazoa > Cnidaria > Anthozoa > Zoantharia > Parazoanthidae > Umimayanthus > Umimayanthus nakama. Next base: position 5,628 of record JAOBRG010394556.1, on the reverse strand, counting down.
ACACTGACACTATAGTACCTATAGGAAATAAAAATGTAACAGAGTGAAAAAGGAAAACGTCCAATGTGGCAGCAGAGGCAGAAAAGGTTGAAATTGACTGGATTGTGTGATTTTTTAGCAACATTGATTGCTGTAAGGATCGGTTGTGTGACGGTAAGTTCAGATAATTTGATAAAAGCGATGTCCTCCCAGTTAGATATTATAGCTAGTACTTACGAAAAATTTGTAGTTTTTATCAAAACTAGTGCCATAAGATATCCACACTTCTTTGTATAAAAAATCCCCAACCTTCAAGGTCACACTCGTAATTACCAAGAAACCAGCAAACCTTTGCGGTCTGAAAAATTTTATATTTTAAGTTAGTAGTTTTGTGAGTAATTACAATTGATTTGGCATTGATCTTGCGAATTAAATTTCTTAGACCATAGCAACACCAATGAAGTGTGTCTTCTGAATTACTGCGGACAAGAAATCTGCACAGCACAGAGTACTGCATATCACAGCACAGCACAGAACAACACAACACAACACAACACAACACAACGCAACACAGTACAACACGACGCAACACAGTACAACACGACGCAACACAGTACAACACGACGCAACACAGTACAACACGACGCA